>OX457041.1:625603-648103 GCA_949752735.1 Lumbricus terrestris | reverse complement strand
CCGTCGAATGAATTGTTGAATTGGGTGAGACCTCAGTTGGAGAAATCGTCTTGGAAGGTTCAGCTGTATCTGAAAGTACAAGGCATCAATCAATCAATCAATCAATCGTTTATTGACATAACTCAACGACAGAAATTTCAGGTGAATTTAGAAATGAAAAAACCCTCAGAAAGTTCGAGATAAATCTACAGATGTCGTCAACAGTACAACCCAAAAGGATAAGAAAATCCGGAAATACAGTGATATTCGCCAACGCAATACTCCCGATTACATATTTTTAAATGAGGAGGAAGATAGTTCCAAAGTGATGGATCTGAAGACATGGCCTGGTTTTGTCAGAATTGCCGAAAACAAACGGACATCAGCATGATTCCGCATAACGACATAGGTCTACTTCCTTACATGTTGGATTATCATCCAAAGATAACGAAGATATCGCTGACAGATCAGCCTAATCATCAGGGCTTGGAGCCTTCCCCTTTCTTTTTGTCCAGCATACCCCACCATGCAGGAGCTGCATAAAGCAGACGTGACAGCGTAGTAGCTCGTACCACATCGTAGAGCTTGAAGTCAGCTAAACCATGAGCAGCGAGTACACGGAAGGCAGAAAATAAACGGGGATGAATGACATTCTGAAATATTGGCGCCAAGACTGTCAACACTTCGTCTTTATGCAACTGTCCTGCACCGCAATCGTTAAACATCTGAACAAAATCAAGAACCACGCCCCCATCACAGATCCGGAGTCCAACGCGAAGGGTGTCTACGAAAAATGACCCGTTTCAAATGAGACATTAAAAACACGCGCTTACCTAATACAGAAGATGAAACCCATGGCAAGAAAACGCAAATTCCCAGAACTGCAAAGTAACGTGACAGAATAAAATGCATTTTGCAAAATCAAATACTTTCTACGCAATTAATGCGACAAGAAACCAAACTAACGTCCTGGAAGCAGGGTCGATACTTGAGCTCAGAAATCAATGATGTCATCAGAAAATGACTAAGTCAAGAAAAGCATTGCATCACCTTGGAGTAACTTTATTTAAAATCCACCCTCTCGCGTTAAGATACTATAACGCCAACTATGATGGGACGAGCTGAAAGCAGGGACGTCATTTGGGGGAGGCAGGGGGGCATTTGCCCCCCCTGAATTTGAGAAAAAACTATTTTTTATGTGTATATCTGTGTATTTTGTCATTTATGTCAGAACTTTGCACACAGTGGTTTCCTAGAGTGATAGAAACTCCCAAGAGATTGAATGGATCTCGTGTGCTAAATATGAAAATAGCTAAAATTGCAGAGCACCCCTAGAGAGGTCAACAATGTACAAGTCAGGGCCGTAAATCCTGATGATGAAGGGGATGGAGCTTCCTCCCTATCTATACCGAGGTCCATGCTGTACGTCTTAATCCGGCGAAAGGCTGACTTTGACCCTAAATGGAGGGTCAGCAAGCTAGGTGACTTCTATGTCTCGCAGTATGATATATAGCGAGCATTGTGGACACCGATACTGGAAACCTTAGCCTACTCTGGGCCCGATTCCACTCAAAACAGATATGTCGTTGACAGATAGGAGTAGAGGTGGTCTGAGGAGGAATGTGACGACTAATTTATCATAGGCCTACTGGACGCATTATAAGTGTTAGGGGATAGGAAAATTAAGGCAGCTGGATATATAACGTGTTGGATATTATATACATATATATATTTACACATAATTATATTATATATATATATATGTGCGTCAGTAGGCTACATAGTATTCTGCGTGAGTTTTGGGAGTGGGAGTGGGAGTAGACACCTAAGAATAGTTATATAGTATGTTAGTCACAGAACCAAGATCAGTTCATTTCAAGACCTGATATTGAAGTGTCTATAGAGGATTATTAGTGAATGTCAAATAAGTTAAATTGATAAATCATAGCCTACAGAGAGTGCTCTGCTTTGCCTTTTAAGTTCTTTTCTGCTTGTTTCCAAGTCACAGTATGCCTAGCTATAGTCGCTATAGCAGCTGTATAAAGGTGTGATGGTAAGTACAAGTCACTCTGTTTTTCTCGCATGGCCTGAATCGGGACCGCCTCTGAGTATGAATGTTGAAGGGTGCTATATAAATAGACCTATTGATTGATTGAATCATTGAACGAGATAAACAGTGCAAGTGCGAGAGAGAGAGAGAGAGAGAGAGAGAGAGAGAGAGAGAGAGAGAGAGAGAGAGAGAGAGAGAGAGAGAGATTTATGTCATTGCATAACTGTAGGCTATAATGTAACCGGATGCGTTCTGTCAGACTGTCAACTCGAATAATTTTTGTTGAGTAAAGAATATTATTATAATTACGCAGACAATCCAGACATCGTGCAACACCGGCTCGCGATATACTTGCAATTTGTATATATATATATATATATATATATATATATATATATATATATATATATATATATATATATATATATATATATAGGCCTAGGCTAAATACGAAGCAAAAGCTAGCTAAGTTTTGCCCCCCCCCCCCCTGAAAAAAACTGAAATGACGTCCCTGGCTGAAAGTAATTATTTTAATCTTTGATGAATGGTGATCATTATACATTGTCTTATTAAGTAAGAGACTCATCGTTTAATAAAATGTCATTGTGCGAGGAGTCGCTACTGCTGCTGGTGATGACGATGATGAAGACGATGATGAAGACGATGATGAGTGAGATCTGCATGGGTGTCTAACTTGTGCGCATTGCTTCAATTTAATCGAAAGATTTCCGTGTCGGTTATAAGATTTAATAAGCTTATGCATTGACCAAAATTATGTTTACTGTAATTCAATGCCAATTGCATCGTCACGCATAGGCTAATATTCCACGGTCTACGGTAGGTGCAGGCCTACTGAATATCTGTATGTAGAATTATTGTAGATCTCCACAAAAATTTTACTCACGTCGCACTAAAGCCACACGAGTAGCAAAGGAGGGACAGCAGCTTAATGAAGGTGCTATATCAGCTCAAGATGCATTCTTTCTAAAGCGCCACTCGAAATTAGGCAAAGCACAGGGCACAAGTTTATTCACGAGCGTGGATCCATCGACTGGCCTTCTGGTACATGGCATCAAGATAATTGCCTCACGTGTAGCCATAAGTATGTCTCTGTCTGTCTGTCTGTGTGCGCGCGCGCACGTGCGTGCGTGTCTGTGCGTGTGTGTGCGCAAAACCCTTCCTCTGCGGCGACGGCTGATCGCTAACAGCTTCAGGTTGCATTGCTCTGAAATTGCCAAAGCGCATTAGAAATGATAGAACTCTGATTCTGACCACTTCATTCGCCAGATGTCCGTTCAATCTCGGCGCACGTCATTCAATACCACGATACACCCGGAGCAGCTGCTGCAGGTAAATCAGACTCAATATCTTCAGTCCGCTGGCAAAGAAGCGAGCGGCCGATCGAACCATCTGGTTGGTTGGATGGACGATCTTTTGTGCTTCAGTAATCCGGATCATTTGCGGCTTACAAACCGTTAATCTGGTTGAGATTAAACGCATTCCACCCCTATCCCCTCCCTCCGCCAACCTGGTGTCTTCGAGTTTGGGCGGATCAATAGGGTAATTACTATCGGAAGGGGGATGGTCAACTACTGCAACGCCCACTGGACCTCCCAACCACATGGTCTAGTCACCGCAAGGAAGCTGCTATTAGAGTTGCAGTACAGAAGAGAGGTCATTGTCTTCCTGTGTTTGTAACTTCAGTTAGTCAGACAGCGAGGCTTGATGAGAGATAGTGAGACACGTGGATGGCTACAGATACTTTCACAAGAGGAGAAGAAAGCAATGTTAGCGATTAATTTTTTATAGCAAGAGTTTGATAAATGCAAAACAGGAAATTTTTCGAAGGGTATTTTTTGCCCATTGTGTATCCAATAATAATATTCACATTTGCTGAGACAAGTTCCTCCGCTTGGACTGGCATCCACCCATCTTTTTCCTCTTCCACTGGATAAGCTTGTGTATTGGATTGGATTGGAGTCACAATAGGTGTCAATTTTCCAGGGCGTGGTAAGTTCCACTCCCCCTTTCTCTATGTGTGGGCGCCCATGGTCAGACAGACAGACAGACAGACAGGGACCAACAAAACTCCATGCATATACTGAGAATATTTTCTGCTTTATATTCATCTGACAAACATTGTACAGAGATTATCCAGAACAGATAGAAAACTTAAATCGTTTCATGACATGACAAGAACAGTTTCAAGAACAGTTTCTGATGGTTGGCATCTTGCAAAGCAATCCTTCAACACACAAAGGCATAGCATTGACTTAATAAGCCCAACCAATGTCAAGGACAAAGCCCAGGTCAAGACAGTTGAGGTCAAATTTGGGTCAAGGCAAACCAGGTCAAAAATTAGTCCAAGGCAGGTGAGGCCAAGGCATCTAAGGCCAAGGCAGCTGAGGAACAATAAAAATAGAGGCACAAAATGCGAACGAAAAAGTTTAGAATAATCTCAAACAAATGTCTCACAGGAACTCCTGAAAAATGTTCTTGAAACGAACATTGAGCAAATCCACACAAATACGGATTTATTATTATTATATACAAAAGACACAACGCTCATTCGTCGAGAATCTAACTCAAAATTTTTTTCATCCATAAACTTTCCAAACACCATCTCAACAATCATTAATTACCATTTGCAAGTAAATATTGGTGAGTGTAAACTTGATGCCAGGCATGTTCTGCCATGCATGCCAACAAAATTCACGAAATGATGAACTAACATTGGCAAGTTAACTTTAAAGAGCAGCATAAAAATCCATGAACAAATGCTTCAAATATCCTTAAAATCTCTTCTGTCATTGTTATCATGACTATTTAAAGTCGGTGAATATTCAAAACACTTATTATAAGACCTCTAAATGTCACAGCAGAGTTATCATTGAACAATTCAAGGCATCAACAGATTTATCTCGACTAAAAAAAACGTTCATATTCTGTAGAAGAAACCAAATATCAACATTCAAAACATTTCGGGATAAAATTCGGCAAGCATTTTCCGCAACCAGTTTCAAGCTTAAAATTCTGATCACTAGAAGTAGCATGATTTCTAGAAATAAACAAAGTCTACTCAATGTTAACAAAGAAAACAATCAATATCAGTATTAAGTGCGTTGCAATCATCAGAAGGCCAAATGACAGAGTACAAGAGAAGAAATGAAATGAAAATCTACAAGGAATGTCTAACATAGCAAAGCTGATAGGAACAACTCACGATTTTAAGATATTTTTATGATATACACATTATACAATGCAAATCACTCATTCTATAACAGTTGCGATATGGGAATGTAGCGCCCACAAATACCAACGTCAACAAAGAACTTCTCTCAAGAAGCATTAAAACGCAGATCGGCCAATAGTTAAGTCTTCGTAATTAGTTAGATAATAATTAGTCATCAGTTCATCACATAAAAAGGGAAATTTAACCCCCACCAGCTGAAAAATCAAAGGCCCTGTCGAAAAAAATAATGCAGGGCAGTATAAAGAAAATACAAGCAACGATTTCGCTGTGGGATCAACTTATCCTAACTCTTCTTTAACCCTTCCATCGCGGTAAAAATGGTGTGGGTCAAGTCTTGACCCTCAGCCCAACAATTGTGTGTGCATTAGATTTTGAGCACCACTCATATAGTGTGGATATCTGACAAATTTTCGACCCCCACGTTCCCTCCTGGTAAGTAAAACACTGGATAAAAGGCACTAAATATATGTGATATATATGCACACAGAAAGCTACAGGTATGCAACAGTTGTAATGAAAAAGGTCTTCATCTTCATCATAAAGTTTAATAGCGATATGGAACAGACAGTCATCATCCATCTAAAGAAACAGACAAAAAACATGGAACTCTATCTATGTTGACACAAGCATCAGTGTATTTTCCAAAAACCTATAAATATCCTGTTGATGTTTTGAAGAAGATGAAAACCAAACCAACAAAATGGAGATGAATGCTTTCAATTTCGTAAACCTTTTAACTATTACCCCCCGTCCCAAACCAATACTTACATGAAACATATATCATTCTGTGGATATGAAACCCTTAGCTATTGAAAGCAGCTGCAACGTCAACAGTCAAGCAGACTACAGTAGAAAAATAATCAGAGCAGCACATGTACATTGATAGCAACACATCTCGCATCATGAAAATTGTGCTTTTTACATGCAGATCCAGTTTATATGCGGCTGACAATAGAGCGAATGGAAAAGCAGAAGAAGTCTCACTATGCAGAAAAAGTCAAACTCAACTCTACTGAAAGAAATCTCTGAAGATATCTCATCCAAAATATCACACAATTCTGCAAGTCGAAAACTCACTGCCAAGATCGCAAGTTGTTTGCAAATCACAACCAACTTTGTAAGCCATAAAATAACTTAAATTATTTAGACTTGCAAGACTTTTCCTGTTAAGATTAAAGCACAAATTGAAACAGGTTTGAATGAGAGAAGCAGATTCATCTGAACGAGATTTCAAGATCACATGGACATTACATGTAACTCTCGCGTGTATATATTTATATATATTTATATAATCTTCATTTCTTAAAAGCATGAGTGACAAAACGCAATCAGTGATGAATAATAAACATGAAAATCAGAATTAGTGAGAAGTTGTCGACTACATAATAAAGTAATCTAGGCAAATAGTGTCATCTTTATCAGGAAGTTAAAAATAATGCAGCCTGAAACTCTCATTCCTGCCATCTCATAAAGAACCATAATATTATAAAGAGGTTTCTCGACCAGCCTGGACTGGCTAGTGCAGTGAATGGAGGAGGGGTCATGCCATACAACACAGCATGTAAACTTAATGCACATGTAGAAAGGGATAAATGCTGATGTCAATATATTGTACTACATAGCAGCTGACACAATACGTCAACAACGTCAGCATTATTCTTTTATTGCAAGACATGAAACGAATTCATGTTAAGTTCAATCGCATGTCAATCACATGTCAATCATGTGGAGTATATAAATTGAGTTCACAGTTTATATTCTCATTTTCTGTAGGTGAATTTAAATTCTGGCATCAAATACGTCGAATCGACTGCCATAATGAGTGTTTGTGAATTTAGTAATGATTAGAGTTCAACCGAGAGTATAACAACCCATTCCAATTTTTCATTCAGCCACTCACTCACTCACTCACTCACTCACTCACTCACTCACTCACTCACTCACTCACTTGCTCAATTATTCACCCAGTCATCCATCCATCTTTAAATCTCCATTCTCGTTCTCTCATCATGCTACACTAGACAACCGATGCATTGGCTGCAAATGTCTCGATGCTTAGAACTGTGAGTAGTGTAACTCGTTCTTGCGCGAATGGTGATTGTAGCACTTGACGATGATGACGAGAATGACAATGACACCAAGAGCGAGAACAATTCCTCCGATGAACGAAGCGCCATCGAATCCAGATGGAACACACGGAACGGACGTTGTCGCCTCCTCTGTAGTAGTGGATGGAAGAGGAGAGACCGTAGTCCCGTTAGACACTGCAGGAGGAGTTGGCGTTGGCGCTTGAGTTGAGCTGCTGGTTGTTGTGTTGATGAGAGGGGGTGCAGCTGTTGACTTGCTGAAATCCGCAGTAGTGGTTGGTTCCACCGTTGTTGAAGCATGCATTGTTGTAAGTGGATCTGGAGTGGTCATATTGGTCCCATTACCAGCTAAAAGTAAATCAGACATTAGATCAGACATTAGTTCAGCATTGTTACGATGTGCAGCGGTTCTGCTGGTCGTTCAACTGTTAACACACACAAACACACACAAACACACACAAACACACACACATCGCATCATTCCTCAACAGAAAAGTGAAGAAAGGCAGTTAGATCAGAGAAACGAGATATACAGCAAAATGGTAAAAATGATCAAACGTATGATCTAACAAAAGAAAACTTTGCACAGCATCTTTCCAGCATCTCTAAATACAAATAAATGAACGTGGCAGATGAACCGGTTCACATAAAGCAACGACCTTAAGTTTCCCATCGACCTTCATTTCTTACATTGGATCATCCAGTCTACCATTAAAATATTTCATCACAGATCTAGCTCAAGAAATCAATCTTTATCTTAAGAAAATGCACCTCTTCAAATCAGACAACCAAATTAAGATACAACCTTATGAAGAACTTCAATTGTGATCTACAGATAGCCAGATGTATAAACATACTGAGGGACAGCATTAAAACAACAGCAAAAAAAGAATCAAGAAATTCTAATTAATAATTAAAAGTCAATCTCTGTTTATCACGTCAAAATTGTGAGAAGCAATAAAATGACATAGGACAAACATAATTTATGTCACAAGTGTCCAAAGTGTCAAATATAATAAGAAAATTGACAATACTTAAAATATCTAATTAATATAAAAGCCAACAACAATTTGACGAACTTGTTATGTCTGTTATGCCTGTAAATGAAGGAGATGTAGTAGTATTGCCTGCAACAAGATAAGAATTCAGATTAAAATATAAATAAAAAAGAATAAATTAAAAACAGTCAATCCATTTCAAACGACAATTAAATCCTCTCATCTGCGTAGTCTCTTCTCAATTCAACTGAAAAAACTGAGAGCACTGACATGTCACAAGATGGCTTTCACATGAATCTCATATCGTGAACTGAAACAGATTCAATGCGTCCACAATTTATCTCTTTGTTAATCATGTTTGTTTTGGTTTGCCTTGGCTCAAGCCAAGCATTTGTTGTGATAGGTCCCTCCACATGGAATGACCTTCCCCATAGCATCTACAGGATAAGCTCATGTTTGGGATCTTCCCCACATCCTGTTGCAGCCTCAAGACGTTTCTTTTTCCCAGGGCTTCTGTACCAAAAGCGTCTCTAAACAGCCCATGCTGAATAGCCTATGCTGAATAGCCTATGCTGAATAGCCTATGCTGCAAGAGGTGCTATAATATTTTAAATTCCCAAGTCCATTCTGAAAACATATTTTATCACTGGCAACATAAAAATCCTTACAGTGACCAGGATTGCCTATGATGATCTCTCTAATCTTCCCATGCATCTCTCACATAGCCTCAGGGGCGGATCCAGGGGGGGCCAATCCGGCCATGGCCCCCCCCCCCATTTAAAAATTACATGGAACGTGGCCCCCCCCATTTGGTTTTAAACACATGTAGTGGGAGAGAAAAACAGGACATCTGGCCCCCCCTATTAGAAAATCGTACGGGACGTGGCCCCCCCCCGTTCGGAAATGGCATCTTCTTTTCCTAAAAAATGAATGGATGACTAAAAAAAAAAAAAAAACAGGTCAAAACAGTTTTTCCGGCGGATGAAATGGTATTTTTTCCCCAAAAATTGGTCGATGACTAAAAAAAAAAAGGTCATCAGTTTTTTCGGCGGATGAAATGGTATTTTTTTCCGGAAAATTGGTCGATTGACCAAAAAAAATTTCTCCTGTCTCACAAGACCAAAAATTTTGGCCCCCCCTCGAAAATTCCTGTATCCGCCCTTGCATAGCCTGCTATCTTCATGTAAGGGTCACAATCAAGAACAATTAGAAGAACAATAGATGAACAATTAGAAGAACAATAGATGAACAATTAGAACACACATTCTTCTCGCTAGCAATTCACAATCTTCATAGAATCTGGTCAATGAGGTTCATTGACTCAATTTACAAACTGCACTGGATTACAAAAATAGCGGATATGTTCAGTTACACCACAACATCTACCTGACATGGCTTTTGCGCAACAAATAAGTATTTAGAAGATTATCACCTTACATTACATGAAGCTTCAATCTCACACTTCCTCTCATTGCTGTCATCAATTGCCTCAATTTAATCTTCATAATTAATTGGATATGACCTTAAACCTTTGCCCTACGACCACGCTTATGGGCTCTTGAGCAAAGACAGCCCCCAAAATGGCCACGAAGAAAATAATCATAATTTGTGTATGCTTCATTGTGAGATTTCTGCCACTCCCGCTGAATGCGCTCAATTTCCTTCAAATGTTATTTCTTTAAGTTAATATTTTAGTTTTAACTTTTCTCCACTTTCGCAATCGAAATCAGTGTTGCATAAAAGCTTTGCTATAGTTGTTCCTTCTGTCTGGAATAAGTCACAGGTTAATACTCTCTGTAATGAACTTTAGTCTTTCTGCGCCGCAAGCGTCTGAAAATCATTCTCTTTGGTTGTTGTTTGGTGTCAGGTCAGGAGCGCCTTTGAGGAGTTTCTCTTGGAGTGGCGCTATATAAATGCACGATTACGATTACGAATAGCACGATTACGATTAAGAATAATTTCTGGTCTTAATCGCACCTGACGCGGTGACCGTCGTGGTGTTATTTTGAGCAAAGACAGCCCCCAAAATGGCCACGACGAAAATGATCATAATTTGTGTATGCTTCATTGTGAGATTTCTGCCACTCCAGCTGAATGCGATCAATTTCTTCCAAATGTTATTTCTTGAAGTTAATATTTTAGTTTTAACTTTTCTCCACTTTCGCAATCGAAAATCAACACGTCAACCAGAGTTGCCACTGAGGTTTCAGAAATAAACCCAGCTTGCCTTCTGAAAAAAACTAGAAAACCCCAGACTATTCACATAAGCGATTTTAGACCTCCTTCGTTCAAATTGAGTTGGGTTTTCGCTTGCTCGGATGAGGGTTAGCAAAATTAATAATAATCATTATTAAGCTGTCATTTATAACGCACCTAGCCTAAACAAAAAGAGTCTTGCATGAAAGCGCGTAGCAGGAATGTCTACTCATAATAAATCAGAAAAAAATAAATCTTCAAGTTTTTCTTGAATAATGATAGCCTTGATAGGCTAAAGAAGATGATTATTTTGCCTATTCGTGTGCACGTGCGCAGCGGGTCGAGCACGAGCGGAGTTTGGTTTCCGTTCTTGGAGGGGCTAAAGCCTTCCTGGGGGGCTAAGTCCGGGAAAAGATACCATTTACACGGTAAAAAATAAATCTGTGTCTTCTTGTGAGCCCCCCTAGCCCCTGATAAACACCGCCCATGTGGTCGAGCCTACCAACCATGAATTGTAAACCAAACGCGTGGCTTAAGTATGCGAAGTTTTAAAGTAACTTTTGTCCGAAGTCTCCGGCCAAATTTTCTTAATGCATTAACAATCCAACGTTTTAACCACCTATATATTAGGCTATATTCGTTTAGGGCTAGGCTAAGTCATGAAAAAGTGCAGGATGACACACCGCAGCATTGTAGGCCTACATAATATTGACGTTATAAGAAATGCAAAATGAAATTAAAGCGTCTTCCTAAATAGATCATTGTTGATAAGATTTAATTCCTGTTGGCGCTCTTGTAGACGACTCTGAAAATAAAGTTTTTATTTCCTTTTGCGGGAGCCGGAAAATATGACGTCGGGGTCAAAGAACATTAGGCCTAATCAGGGGCGGATCCAGGGGGGCCAATCCGGCCATGGCCCCCCCATTTAAAAATTGCATGGAACGTGGCCCCCCCATTTGGTTTAAAAAACATGTAGTGGGAGAGAAAAACAGGACATCTGGCCCCCCCTATTAGAAAATCGTACGGGACGTGGCTCCCCCGTTCGGAAATGGCATCTCTTTTTCCCGGAAAATTGGTCGATGACTAAAAAAAAAAAAAAAAGGTCATCAACTTTTTTGGCGGATAAGTTATAAGTTGGTATCTTTTTCCCGGAAAATTGGTCGATGACTAAAAAAAAAAAAAAAAAAAAAGGTCATCAACTTTTTTGGCGGATAAGTTATAAGTTGGTATCTTTTTCCCGGAAAATTGGTCGACGACTAAAAAAAAAAAAAAAAGGTCATCAACTTTTTTTTAAAACTTTTTTGGCGGATAAGTTGGTATCTTTTTCCCGGAAAATTGGTCGATGACTAAAAAAAAAAAAAAAAGGTCATCAACTTTTTTGGCTACTGTCTCACAATACCAAAAATTTTGGCCCCCCCCCCTTCGAGATCCTCGGTGGCCGAGTGGGTTGGTAGCCCGCTCGCCGCGCCGGCGGCCCGGGTTCGATTCCCGGTCGGTCAGAGATTAATTTCTCGGATCTTTACTGCGGGTGGCTCGGTCGCAATATAAACGTGGAGTAGCGGTGGTGAAGGATCTCACCCTCAGGGTCGAAGCCATAACACAGCCGCTATATAAATTTGCGATTACATTTACATTTACATTTACATTCGAAAATTCCTGTATCCGCCCTTGGGCCTAATACTGTGCAACAGGAACATTAATAATCTGCAACAACTAGACCACCTCCTATAGGATTGAAATGATCTAGACCTGTAGCCTTTAGGCTACATGTTTATTGATGTCAACACGGCTTAACAAGGAGTGTCGTGACCTAGGCCTATAGGCCTACTGATGTCAAAACGGCATATATTTCTGCACAAGATACTCTTCTGCGTCACTAAGTTATAAATTGAATGAATACTTGAGATATTGATTGTGGAGTTTAAAATTAAAATTAGTGGAACACAAATTATGTATCACAACCATTTATATTGAATTTAACAGAATGTTCATGTATTGTAAATCCAAATAATATGGTCAACTCACAAAAAAACATATATTGGTCAAAAACCCAGAAACCCAGACGAAGACCAAAAACTCAGATCTAGTGGAAAACACCCACCTGACGTCCACAAGAACGCCTACTTCCGCACATGAACATTTGTCATCTTCGCCAGACTAGATACAATATAAAGTCTATGTAAACGAGTATGTACACAATTACGCAGGACTGCTCAAATTTTTTACAATCTCAGATATTTTTAATGTGAGCACGACACAGTGTACTCTCACAAAATAAAAATAACAGCAATATGGCTGCAATAAACAGTGAAAATTGACATAATTTTTACGTGGGCTTAGCTGATAATAATAATATTCGTTTATTCAAATTCAATCTGACACACCGCAGAACGATTACAGGCATAGGCGGAGACCTGGGCCGATAATTGGGGGGGGGGGGGACGGAAAGACGCGAAATCTTCCCGAAAAATTTCTGACGACCGGCCAAATCTGGAAAAAAAATCTTTTCGCCGCCAAAAAAGTTGACCTTTTTTTTTTAGTCATCCGGCCAAATCTCGACGAAATATTTCTATTTTCGCCGCCCAAAAGTCTTGACGCTCAAACATCGGGGGGGGGGACAAATGCATGGGCCGTCTCCCAACACTTTTATCGGGGGGACCGTCCCTCTGTCCCCCCCCCCCTAGGTCTCCGCCCATGATTACAGGTACAAGGTTATACGAAATACGGCCAGCATCGCACGACACGCAGGTCGGCTACAACAGGTTCGGTAACTTAACACTAATAGTAAGGTTGGGTTGGCCACAACCGGTCGGCAACTGCACCTGAAAGTTTGAAAAGCATTTGTACAACATACATTAATAAATGCAAGATGTGTCCGTTTCTATAGCGACCTAATGTCGCGACAAATTCCATAGTCATTAAATTGAGGAGATAAGTTTCTTCGACACGGCTGCCCGTTTGAAATTTAAGGTCACCGCAAATGCACAACCCGAAATGTAGGCTAGGCCCTATATACAGGGTGAGAATTGCCGGGGGTGTTGGGGGGTTTCAACCCCCCCAGTCTTTCTTAGTGCCCCATAGTAAACTCTGTTTTTCACACCCCAATTCAAAGTTTAACATAGGCCAACCCCCCCCCCCCAGTTATTTTTCCACAATTCTCACACTGCCTATATAATAATAAGCACTAAGATCTTTATATAACAAGCTATATAGGCATATCAAGCAATATTATTATTATTCTACATCTACTGGGTTTGTTTTAATTGATAATTACTTGAGATATTTTTCAGAGACTAAAAAATCCAAGACTTTGCCTAACATGCTAACAATGAAGAAACTAACGAACGTTATTAAAGAGTCTCTGGAGAATAATTACATTAGAGACAAAGCACAGGTGCAAAAGATCCCAGACTTCATTGCAATAAAAAATTTGCCATTCACTCAAATAGCTAAGGAACTTAAGGATGGCTGTCTTGAGTAAGGAGCGACATCGGTGAGTGCTTCATACTATGTATATATATATACATATGATATTATATACATATATATATATATATATATATATATATATATATATATGCATATTTAGAGTATATATAGTCAGATTGGATTGAAATAGATACAGATTAGAAGATTATTATTATAGGACTGCAGCTGTGGTTAGCGTGCATGATGTTGGCGAATTGATATATTATATTTAATAGACCTAAGTGATAAAGTACTACTCACTTTGAGACTGATAACAATATTGTTATTATGTAATTGTCCATATTCAACTCATCTAATAACATACATGTGCGGCTGTCAGTCAAAGTAAGCACGCACATGCATGTGTTCATATATACATGTACACAATGCATAATTATTATATATAAAATCATGTGTATATATTATATATATAATTATGTATATATATACGACAAGTGATGCGCACACACGTGTATGTAAGGTGTACAAATATTTGTTTCTACCTAACATATTATTTTATATATATATATATATATATATATATATATATATATATACACACATCGTTAGCGTCGTCGGTCGAACGTGGCGTATTTCAAAGGCTGCTTTGGTGGGTGGGGTCTGTATGTCTGTGTGTGCCAGACACTTCAACCTGTCTCTCTCTCTCTCCGCCGCCGCTCACCGTGCGCTCACGTTGTCCGCTCCAGCACTGTGTTGACGCCGTCGGAGGGAGATAGGAATAGACAGAGATAGGCAGAGACACAGAGAGACAGATGGAGAGAGGCAGAGACACAGATAGACAGACAGAGAGAGGCAGAGACACAGAAAGACAGAGAGAGATGCAGAGAGACAACCTGCTGCTGCTGCTGCTGCTGCTGCTGCTGCTGCTGCTGCTAGGATCCATGTCGGATCGTTAGACGTCGACTGTTTACCTCTCTGATTACAACCGACTTCTACGCCGCACAACAAACTCCCTCCCTCCCTCCCTCTCTCCCTCCTTCACTCCCTCCCTCCCTCCCTCTCTGTCTGTCTGTATGTACGTATGTATGTTTGTCTGTCTGTATGCTGTCTCTTCCTATATCCCTCTTTCCCTCTCTATCTGACTCTATCGCCGTCAATGAGTCGTATAGTACGTCCAAGTGTCGTATAGATATGGCTGGGAACAGTTGGAAGTACGTGTGGGTCGATAAAAAGGGATCTTGGGATGGGTGGGGCCAAGGGAAGGCATATCGATGCACATTGATAGACGGACGGTCAAACACACAGGCAGATAGACAGACCGACAATCAAAGACAGGCAGGCAGACACAGAGACACACACACAGACAGACACACAGACACACTGACAGACATCATCCGATCTCTTAATAACAGAATTGTCCGTTCCACTGCGCATGCGCTGCTGTCACGTGTTGCAAACGACGTGTGTGGTCGCCGTTCGTGGTTGCCAATGGCAACGGCGGGAAACTAATAATGGCGTTAAATAAATTCAATCTGCCATCGACAATGGAAGTGCGTGGGGCAAGTGCAGTTCAATCAGAGGCCAAGTGCAATGGACAGAGATTTTCCGCTCCAGTGGATCTCTTCCTCCTCCTCCTCCTCCTCCTCCACCCCTCTTCCACTGGTGGTGGAGAATGGTGGTGGTGGTGGAATATAGAGGTGGTGGTAGAGGTGGTGTAGTGGTTGTCGTGTATCAAATGAACCGGTGGTCATTGATGGTAAGCTTGACTTCAGTAGAATAATCCTAAAGCGATCGTGTCCATAATTATAGTTAGGTCTATTTTATTTTGGTCACTGTTCACTAGGGTGTCCCAAAAAAACTTTTTCTTTTAATTCTTAAGTCTCTCCAGTCAAAAAGTTTCCTATGGAGATGATAATATTTGTGTAATTTTTTCGAAATTTTAAAATAATTTTTTGGGGTCCCCCCAGGAGCTCCAAATTTGATATATAGCGTACTATGATATTCGTGTGCAAATATTTCAATATATGAGGCAACGTCATTCACACCACATATATTTTAAATGCTTTTGCACAAAATATGATATGTCATACAATGTAATTGCTCAAAACATTTTATGCTGTATTCTGCTCAGACTGGTTTTGCAGTTAATTGACTGAAATTTGACAAAATTTATATATGCACAGACTTTCATATATTATTAGAATTTGGAATATTATTTAACCATTATTGACTGCTACAATAATTCGAGAAGTTATTCAAAAAATAGTTTACTTTGAGATGGCATATTGGTACACAGTACCAAATGTGAGATAGTCACATGTTTGATCCAATCAGTAGTTCACTACATCAGAAGAAGTGACTCAAGTGAGTCATGGTTGCAATTTGGGAAGTTCTTTCGATGTTTTTCAACAGCTTGGAATTAGAACTGTTTATGACTTTCATTTGTTATAGCATTAAATGTCTGTATCAGGCACAGCCATTGACACATGCCAAGTTGTTCACTTTTACAATAGCGTAATTGAACAATTTTCCAGATGGGTCAAACAACAGGACTCTCTAGAAAGCTGTCGTCAATGCCGGTAGTCTGGAAAAAGCTTTGTAACTCTGGTAAAGTTGAGGAAGAAACTTGACCAAGTGAGATCCAATTTCAAGGTCATGTGTAGTATGAGAGTTGCTTCCTTGTGTGGTGTTAGGTGATCGGAAAACAATTCAAGAGTTTTGTGCTCTGGACTGAAGTATCAAGAGTGACATTGCATTACTTTAAGTGCAGTTATACTGAGACCATGCAGGATAATCATAATTATGCTTGTAATCTTCTAACTAACATGATGCAATTAAATGGAGCATCAGCTGAGGTCGGACCATAGATTGAGTATTCGTGACTTTTGGGTTTAATATTCGTAAATATTCGTGAATATTAAGATTTTTTAATATTCGTAAATATTCGCAAATATTCGTTAACGGATTAAAGTGAACCATCGAAGCTGCAATGTTACCCGGTAAAGCAGTTTAAGTTTCTGTATGTCTCCTTGACATTCACTCGCATTCAGGGCAAGGCTGAACTAAAATATGCGATGCACTTATTATGCTGAGAACGGGATAAGTTTTGCCTGTAATCTGGCAATATTATTTCTTGCGATGGCATTTATATTTACTCATCCTGCTACACTTATCATGACTTATGTAAAACAACTTTATCGATTTGCAGTTACTTTTTTAAGCAGTTAAAATTTATTTATAATTTAGCCTACTATTGCTGCTACTTTGACAACTAGCCTACCATCGGTGGCTCTGCCTCTTTTCAGTTGGGTAGGATGGTCAGAAGTCAGACAAAGGGGCTAAGATTAAGAATCGAATGCTATATGAATGCCGCGTGGCCACATTGGCCAGACCTAGCAGAGACCTTGAAGTTTTTAATAATAGGCTAAATCTATTAAAGTTATTGTCACTTACTGATACAGACCTATGCGTAGGCTAACTCAATTTTGTACAATTCATTCAGTGAAAGTTAAAGATTTTCATAAATAACAAAATAAGAATTAAGAATAAAGAATTTCTTGAAAGCACAAGAATAAAGAATTTCTTGAAATAACATAATATTTTACGAACATAATATTCGTTGGCAGTTTTAATATTCGTTAATATTCGTGAATATTTGAAAATTTTAATATTCGTAATATGCGAATACTCAATCTATGGGTCGGACAGTGCGCCAGGGTAGGATGTAGGCTTACACTGATACAACAAAAATGGTCAAAGTGTTTTAATTACATATGAATGTCTGTATCTGTTAAACAGATGACAGTCTAGTTTCCATAGGAGAGCAACTCCATTTTCATTGAGTAATATAACGGCCTTTGCCATACAACGTACTCTATCTGAAGAGCATCAAACTTGCATATACCAGTTATGTCTGGTACATCCATCCAACCATCAACTCAGCAAATGTAAAGAATTCATGGAAATGAATCTACAGTAGGACTTGATAACTAGTTTCTGTTATCTGAGGGTAAATGACCTATGCCTAAGACGCCCAGTAATCAGGCTCTGTGAGCCTGATCCAAAAAGCAAGTTTTAAAGCCCACAGATTACAATAATTATCTTTTGGAATTTATTGCTGCAGAAACTGACGTTTGTTTAATTTGAAACCAGTTTCATCAAACATCTTGAAAACACAGAATATCTGCAGCCTTGTAGATGGTCAAAGACATGTATAAAAGTCGCTGGAAAGCATCACCTCAAAGATAGCACAAGTTCTCGTATTATCGTATAGATTTGACAGTGCTTTAGTTTTACTGTGGCTTGCCATGACAATAATAATAATATTGTAATATATAAAAATATGTAACCGTTAACCCATATTTGCATTAGGGCCTATGTAACAGACTGTATAGTGAAAAGGATATATCAAACAGTCTGAAATTTCGTTTTGCACACTTAATGAAATGGCTGCTCCATACATGCAAACCTACGAAACAGCAGCTCTGCATGAAATTATATATATGTAATATTATATATATGTATGTATGTATATGTATATATATATAGCATATGTGTGTGTGGTGCACGTATTCATAATGAAAATGGTGTTGGGCTGCAAAAAACCCAAGGTTCATGAAATTACGTATGAGTGATATTGATAATGATAGCGACAGACCACAATGTATTTTTATGATATCTTATAACCCTGTGGGGGACCCCTAAATGTCCTTGAAAAAATTTGAATTTTTTTCCTAGAGTTATTTTCCACCAATGATACTTTTTGGCTGAAGAGACTTAGCATTTTCAAAAATAACCTCAAATTGGGACACCCTACTGTTCACACTTCACAATCCATGCATGCGTCATCAAACAACTGTATTATTATTGTTATAATAATTATAATAGACAGAACTGCCGCAAATTGATGTTTTTTCTTGTTAAACTTAAAGCAATTGTGTAAAACTATATAATAAAATCTATGGTTCGTAGTTATATTCACAACTTGATAGAAAGAAAGTCGCTCGTCAATAAAGTATATTTCAAGAACGAAGAGATTGAAACAATTAATGATAATTAATCAAAGACAGGAGAACAGAGGAAGACACATGTAGGAAGGGACAGAAGGACAGAGGAGGACACATGTAGGAGGGCACAGAAGGACAGAGGAGGACAGAGGAGGACACAGAGGTCAATGGATCAATTGGTCCTCAGGGAACCAGTGACTTAGGACAGCATCATCGTCTAAACCGTCGATATATAATATATTATATATATATATTTTTATATATAATCAAATATATATATATATATAATCATATATATATTTATATATATAATCATATATATATTATATATATATATATTTACATATTTAATCATTATATATTATATGTTATAGTATATTTGTCCTGGGCACGACGTTAAACTGCATCCATCCTCCGCCACAGGGAACCAACAACATCCCTGTACCGGTCCTAAGCCCGGACAAAGTGAGGAA
Source organism: Lumbricus terrestris (assembly GCA_949752735.1). Classification (NCBI taxonomy): domain Eukaryota; kingdom Metazoa; phylum Annelida; class Clitellata; order Crassiclitellata; family Lumbricidae; genus Lumbricus; species Lumbricus terrestris. The sequence goes on along the minus strand of OX457041.1, from coordinate 628,632 downwards.
GGTTTGCCAGATGGGTGGCGATACGCTGGCAGTAAAAGACCAAGACGATTGAAATCCGCAAAAACCACGACACAAGTGACAGAGCGACCCAGATGCTTCAAGGTGTCATGATGTGGAGCTGACATGCACAGGCCGGTCAGGACAGACCGGTGGATTGAGTCAGGGGAGAGCATGGGACACATACGGTGTAAGCTAGTTGTCTAGAAGTAAGAATATAGTATGAAAAAGTCAATCGAAAAGCTCAAAGTATATTACATAAATTGGAACGATACTCACAGTACATTCAACATTCCCGACGAAACGCACTTATGCTAATAATTAATACAATCGTCATCCACAATATTGGGAGACTCCAATTCGAGAACCAGTATCGACGTAGATACGCGACCACTAAGGGTACACGCACAAACCATTAGGCCACCATGGGCACAAAAGCGTAACACAAAACGAAGCTTAACTAAGCTTAACTAAGACTGGTCTTCCCCTAGCCTCGTGAGCATTTCTATTTATACTAATGAACCATCCTTACAACTATACGTGTACGTGAGCAAAGGAGGAGATGAGATGGAGCACCAATCCCAACAACGGGCATTGACCCAAGTTGTCCTTTATGCCTCTCTCCCAATATTCTCTTCATTTAGACAAGGCGGTCTAACTGCTCCAAGATGTTAATGGTATGGAGCAGACCTGCTGACCGGACCGGTTGAAGCTGGGCAGCATGGCGCGAGACAGACTCAGACAGAGAGTGGCGTCGGACTCTTACGGGCATTGAGCCCAATGATGTTGATGATGATAGTATATTATCCTGAGCCACCTGTTCCGACAAAGTGTCACCAAACTACCACTTGCTCTGTTTATATATCATCACCTTTGTAATATGCTTCTTACTCTTCTTCGTCGTCTTTGTCTGTCTGTCTGTCTGTCTGTCTGCCTGCCTGCCTGTCTGTCTGTCTGTCTGCCTGTCTGCCTGTCTGTCTGTCTGTCTGTCTGTTTGTCTGTCTTCTTCCTTTGATTGAACGTCTCTGTCGCAACTGCCATATGATTGGATTTGGTCCAACATTTCTATAAGCGCGCGATCAGTTCTGCCTACTAAGCAGTCGTTGGGGCGTGACTGACCGCCGTCTGACCAGCACAACTGACCAGCACAACTGACCAGCACAACTGACCACCAGCCGGCTTCCTGATTCAATTACCCGGATGCTATGGCCAGCCGTGCGACGCTCAATTATTAATAATTTCTCTCGATATTAAGCGCCAAGTTCTGCGCGAAATTCCATTAGACATCCACCGCTGCAGCAGCCTTCGTCTTGGTGAGGCTGTCTTGGAGACACGGGCGTGATAGACTGTTGCCGGATATGCAACAGCAGCAACAAAAAGAACAACAATAGCAACACCAACGGCGATATGAGCAACGATGCTTGCAACAGCTAAACGTAAACTGTGACAACAATAATTAACAGATAATGACATTGATTGCTCAGATAAGTTGTCTGTTATCTAAATGTATGTATGAGCACTAAGCACTGTCTTGTTTGTTTGTTTGTATGTATGTGCACTTGTTATAGCGACCCCAGAGGCGCTCCCGACTGCAGCGCTGACACTGAATCGAAGTTTCACGCCAAAGCGCATGAGCAATTGTATTGCGAGTGAAGGACTTGTTAAGGTTCCCTACGCGGCGACTTGAGGTGGTTTCGAACCAGCAACCTCCTGGCTCCAATGCACCGAATGCACCACCCCCACACACACCACCGCCTCTCTGCTGCAGTTTCCGCGATTCTCTCCTTGGTGAAACAACGTACATGTATCTTCTCAACAATGTCTTGACAATCTGAGAAGACATCCGTTAACGACATGGTTTTGAAATAGCAATTGTTTTATGCCCCGCGACTCTGTTTTTACTCATTTATAAGAATTATTCGTATAATGTAGTTCTAACCATAATTATCTCTCCAGCCGTGTGTAAAACTGTGTATTAGGGTGGCCCACAATTAAAAATTTTGGAAATTCAATTCTCCACAAGGCTGCTCTTGTTCCATATGCTATTAGTGATTTATTTGCCAAGTTTTAACAAAATTGAACAATGTTTACTGGTACCAATTTTCTGCAACATTTTAATTAGGCATCGAACAATTTAAAAATCGCTTTTCGACAGTACTCCAAGGAGCCCTGCAATCATCATCACAAATGTGTCTATTAAATCAGTCTATTAAAGCTATTAGGGCAATGTAGAATCAATTACAGTCTTACAGAAATTGAAATATGAATTATAACATGAAGCATTGTAGATGTTCTCAATCGTTCTTAAAAATTTAGATTTAACCTTGATAGGCAGACTTTGGCCAATTCTTGACTCTGAGTAATAAGAAGATCAAACAGTTTTAAAGAGATCTCCTTGTGATATACATCTCCATTAGAATGTGGTGTATGGTCGAAGGATTTTCTGTCCAGGCATTTCATGATAGCCCCAAACTAGACCTAAGTCGCAACACATGCCTCCTGGATAATGGCCAACATGTAGGCCCTAATAAAACTCAATTTTTTCCATTTTGTGGTATGAAATTGTAAATAATTACTATTTTAATTACATTAGAACAATTATTATTATTTGTAAACAATTTAATTTTTAAAGATATTTAGATATTTTTAGTGGCTATTGTTTTAATAATTAAATGACTTTTCCTAAAATTTGCAATATTCCCAGCATCAATAGTCAAACTTGGCATAAGGCTAACATGGCTGCATGGCAATGAGGTAGGCCTATGATTTAAACAAACCAGACTGTCATCTAGCCTATTATGCAGGCTGTTTATCTTTTTTGAATTAAACTCAATTCTGAACATGGTTACTAAAGAATTTTGCATTCCAAAAATTATGCAAACTTTAGATGCATTTTTCTCAGATTCGAAATTTGAACAGCTGAATCATATTTTGACTCAACCTAGAGACAGAAAAAATGATAGTGCAATAAAGTTTGTCATTTTAAAGCAGAGACTTACACTTTAAAACTGTTTACGGCACAAAAATTTGTA
>OX457041.1:608103-620603 GCA_949752735.1 Lumbricus terrestris | reverse complement strand
AATTTTCCGGTCCGAATTGTCCTCTCCTAATTTTCCGGTCCGAATTGTCCTCTCCTAATTTTCCGGTCCGAATTGTCCTCTCCTAATTTTCCGGTCCGAATTGTCCTCTCCTAATTTTCCGGTCCGAATTGTCCTCTCCTAATTTTCCGGTCCGAATTGTCCTCTCCTAATTTTCCGGTCCGAATTGTCCTCTCCTAATTTTCCGGTCCGAATTGTCCTCTCCTAATTTTCCGGTCCGAATTGTCCTCTCCTAATTTTCCGGTCCGAATTGTCCGGGAATCCTGAGATGTTATTCTCTTCTTAACGGTCTGCAGAAAATGTTGAAGGACATTTTTAATTCACTGAATATATTATTTATTTCTCTCGGCTCTTGAACGATTTAAACACAAACTTCGTCTCACCTTTCGACTTCTCTAATCATCGAAACTTCTCTCTTTTCTCTGACTTCTCAATGATTTCTTGCTTCAACTTCTCCAAACGATTTCCATTCTTCGTTTCCACTGCAATAATGAAATCATATGAAGCGACATCGATCCATACATTTTAGATTTAAATTGAGATTTAACGGCGCTATACAAAGATTATTATAGATAACATTTATTTTTTCTTCCGTCTTTGTTCATTCTTTCATTACGAGAATTTACATAGCGTCTTTACAAGGGGACTACTCAGAGGCGCTCCCACCCAAGCAGCCAATTGGGAGAGGACAATTCGGAACCGAGCAGCCAAAAAACTGTTTTGAGATGAGAGAGGAATGAGGAATCTACGTCTCACTTTCTTTATCTGATTCCTCATCTCACACAACTGTCATCCTCATCTCACACAACTGTCATCCTCATCTCACACAACTGTCATCCTCATCTCACACAACTGTCATCCTCATCTCACACAACTCTCATCCTCATCTCACACAACTGTCATCCTCATCTCACACAACTCTCATCCTCATCTCACACAACTGTCATCCTCATCTCACACAACTCTCATCCTCATCTCACACAGCTCTCATCCTCATCTCACACAACTGTCATCCTCATCTCACACAACTGTCATCTTCATCTCACACAACTGTCATCCTCATCTCACACAACTGTCATCCTCATCTCACACAACTCTCATCCTCATCTCACACAACTGTCATCCTCATCTCACACAACTGTCATCCTCATCTCACACAACTCTCATCCTCATCTCACACAACTCTCATCCTCATCTCACACAACTGTCATCCTCATCTCACACAACTGTCATCCTCATCTCACACAACTGTCATCCTCATCTCACACAACTCTCATCCTCATCTCACACAACTGTCATCCTCATCTCACACAACTGTCATCCTCACCTCACACAACTCTCATCCTCATCTCACACAACTGTCATCCTCATCTCACACAACTGTCATCCTCATCTCACACAACTGTCATCCTCATCTCACACAACTGCCATCCTCATCTCACACAACTGTCATCCTCATCTCACACAACTGTCATCCTCATCTCACACAACTGTCATCCTCATCTCACACAACTCTCATCCTCATCTCACACAACTCTCATCCTCATCTCACACAACTGTCATCCTCATCTCACACAACTCTCATCCTCATCTCACACAACTGTCATCCTCATCTCACACAACTCTCATCCTCATCTCACACAACTGTCATCCTCATCTCACACAACTGTCATCCTCATCTCACACAACTGTCATCCTCATCTCACACAACTCTCATTCTCATCTCACACAACTGTCATCCTCATTTCACACAACTGTCATCCTCATCTCACACAACTGTCCTCCTCATCTCACACAACTATCATCCTCATCTCACACAACTGTCATCCTCATCTCACACAACTGTCATCCTCATCTCACACAACTGTCATCCTCATCTCACACAACTGTCATCCTCATCTCACACAACTGTCATCCTCATCTCACACAACTCTCATCCTCATCTCACACAACTGTCATCCTCATCTCACACAACTGTCATCCTCATCTCACACAACTGTCATCCTCATCTCACACAACTGTCATCCTCATCTCACACAACTGTCATCCTCATCTCACACAACTGTCATCCTCATCTCACACAACTGTCATCCTCATCTCACACAACTGTCATCCTCATCTCACACAACTCTCATCCTCATCTCACACAACTGTCATCCTCATCTCACACAACTGTCATCCTCATCTCACACAACTCTCATCCTCATCTCACACAACTCTCATCCTCATCTCACACAACTGTCATCCTCATCTCACACAACTCTCATCCTCATCTCACACAACTGTCATCCTCATCTCACACAACTGTCATCCTCATCTCACACAACTCTCATCCTCATCTCACACAACTGTCATCCTCATCTCACACAACTGTCATCCTCATCTCACACAACTCTCATCCTCATCTCACACAACTGTCATCCTCATCTCACACAACTGTCATCCTCATCTCACACAACTGTCATCCTCATCTCACACAACTGTCATCCTCATCTCACACAACTGTCATCCTCATCTCACACAACTGTCATCCTCATCTCACACAACTCTCATCCTCATCTCACACAACTGTCATCCTCATCTCACACAACTCTCATTCTCATCTCACACAACTGTCATCCTCATTTCACACAACTGTCATCCTCATCTCACACAACTACAACTGTCATCCTCATCTCACACAACTGTCATCCTCATCTCACACAACTGTCATCCTCATCTCACACAACTGTCATCCTCATCTCACACAACTGTCATCCTCATCTCACACAACTGTCATCCTCATCTCACACAACTGTCATCCTCATCTCACACAACTGTCATCCTCATCTCACACAACTCTCATCCTCATCTCACACAACTGTCATCCTCATCTCACACAACTCTCATCCTCATCTCACACAACTGTCATCCTCATCTCACACAACTGTCATCCTCATCTCACACAACTGTCATCCTCATCTCACACAACTGTCATCCTCATCTCACACAACTCTCATCCTCATCTCACACAACTGTCATCCTCATCTCACAGAACTGTCATCCTCATCTCACACAACTGTCATCCTCATCTCACACAACTCTCATCCTCATCTCACACAACTGTCATCCTCATCTCACACAACTCTCATCCTCATCTCACACAACTGTCATCCTCATCTCACACAACTGTCATCCTCATCTCACACAACTGTCATCCTCATCTCACACAACTGTCCTTCTCATCTCACACAACTGTCATCCTCATCTCACACAACTGTCATCCTCATCTCACACAACTGTCATCCTCATCTCACACAACTCTCATCCTCATCTCACACAACTGTCATCCTCATCTCACACAACTGTCATCCTCATCTCACACAACTCTCATCCTCATCTCACACAACTGTCATCCTCATCTCACACAACTCTCATCCTCATATCACACAACTGTCATCCTCATCTCACACAACTGTCATCCTCATCTCACACAACTCTCATCCTCATCTCACACAACTGTTATCCTCATCTCACACAACTGTCATCCTCATCTCACACAACTGTCATCCTCATCTCACACAACTGTCATCCTCATCTCACACAACTGCCATCCTCATCTCACACAACTGTCATCCTCATCTCACACAACTGTCATCCTCATCTCACACATCTGTCATCCTCATCTCACACAACTCTCATCCTCATCTCACACAACTCTCATCCTCATCTCACACAACTGTCATCCTCATCTCACACAACTCTCATCCTCATCTCACACAACTCTCATCCTCATCTCACACAACTGTCATCCTCATCTCACACAACTCTCATCCTCATCTCACACAACTCTCATCCTCATCTCACACAACTGTCATCCTCATCTCACACAACTGTCATCCTCATCTCACACAACTGTCATCCTCATCTCACACAACTGTCATCCTCATCTCACACAACTGTCATCCTCATCTCACACAACTGTCATCCTCATCTCACACAACTGTCATCCTCATCTCACACAACTGTCATCCTCATATCACACAACTGTCATCCTCATCTCACACAACTGTCATCCTCATCTCACACAACTGTCATCCTCATCTCACACAACTGTCATCCTCATCTCACACAACTGTCATCCTCATCTCACACAACTGTCATCCTCATCTCACACAACTGTCATCCTCATCTCACACAACTGTCATCCTCATCTCACACAACTCTCATCCTCATCTCAAACAACTGTCATCCTCATCTCACACAACTCTCATCCTCATCTCACACAACTGTCATCCTCATCTCACACAACTGTCATCCTCATCTCACACAACTCTCATCCTCATCTCACACAACTGTCATCCTCATCTCACACAACTGTCATCCTCATCTCACACAACTCTCATCCTCATCTCACACAACTGTCATCCTCATCTCACACAACTGTCATCCTCATCTCACACAACTGTCATCCTCATCTCACACAACTGTCATCCTCATCTCACACAACTGTCATCCTCATCTCACACAACTGTCATCCTCATCTCACACAACTGTCATCTTCATCTCACACAACTGTCATCCTCATCTCACACAACTCTCATCCTCATCTCACACAACTCTCATCCTCATCTCACACAACTCTCATCCTCATCTCACACAACTGTCATCCTCATCTCACACAACTGTCATCCTCATCTCACACAACTGTCATCCTCATCTCACACAACTGTCATCCTCATCTCACACAACTGTCATCCTCATCTCACACAACTGTCATCCTCATCTCACACAACTGTCATCCTCATCTCACACAACTGTCATCCTCATCTCACACAACTGTCATCCTCATATCACACAACTCTCATCCTCATCTCACACAACTGTCATCCTCATCTCACACAACTGTCATCCTCATCTCACACAACTGTCATCCTCATCTCACACAACTATCATCCTCATCTCACACAACTGTCATCCTCATCTCACACAACTGTCATCCTCATCTCACACAACTGTCATCCTCATCTCACACAACTGTCATCCTCATATCACACAACTGTCATCCTCATCTCACACAACTGTCATCCTCATCTCACACAACTGTCATCCTCATCTCACACAACTGTCATCCTCATCTCACACAACTGTCATCCTCATCTCACACAACTGTCATCCTCATCTCACACAACTGTCATCCTCATCTCACACAACTGTCATCCTCACCTCACACAACTGTCATCCTCATCTCACACAACTGTCCTTCTCATCTCACACAACTGTCATCCTCATCTCACACAACTCTCATCCTCATCTCACACAACTGTCATCCTCATCTCACACAACTGTCATCCTCATCTCACACAACTCTCATCCTCATCTCACACAACTGTCATCCTCATCTCACACAACTCTCATCCTCATCTCACACAACTCTCATCCTCGTCTCACACAACTGTCATCCTCATCTCACACAACTCTCATCCTCATCTCACACAACTCTCATCCTCATCTCACACAACTGTCATCCTCATCTCACACAACTCTCATCCTCATCTCACACAACTGTCATCCTCATCTCACACAACTGTCATCCTCATCTCACACAACTGTCATCCTCATCTCACACAACTGTCATCCTCATCTCACACAACTGTCATCCTCATCTCACACAACTGTCATCCTCATCTCACACAACTGTCATCCTCATCTCACACAACTGTCATCCTCATCTCACACAACTGTCATCCTCATCTCACACAACTGTCATCCTCATCTCACACAACTGTCATCCTCATCTCACACAACTGTCATCCTCATCTCACACAACTGTCATCCTCATCTCACACAACTGTCATCCTCATCTCACACAACTGTCATCCTCATCTCACACAACTCTCATCCTCATCTCAAACAACTGTCATCCTCATCTCACACAACTCTCATCCTCATCTCACACAACTGTCATCCTCATCTCACACAACTGTCATCCTCATCTCACACAACTCTCATCCTCATCTCACACAACTGTCATCCTCATCTCACACAACTGTCATCCTCATCTCACACAACTCTCATCCTCATCTCACACAACTGTCATCCTCATCTCACACAACTGTCATCCTCATCTCACACAACTGTCATCCTCATCTCACACAACTGTCATCTTCATCTCACACAACTGTCATCCTCATCTCACACAACTCTCATCCTCATCTCACACAACTCTCATCCTCATCTCACACAACTGTCATCCTCATCTCACACAACTGTCATCCTCATCTCACACAACTGTCATCCTCATCTCACACAACTGTCATCCTCATCTCACACAACTGTCATCCTCATCTCACACAACTGTCATCCTCATCTCACACAACTGTCATCCTCATCTCACACAACTCTCATCCTCATCTCACACAACTCTCATCCTCATCTCACACAACTGTCATCCTCATCTCACACAACTCTCATCCTCATCTCACACAACTGTCATCCTCATCTCACACAACTGTCATCTTCATCTCACACAACTGTCATCCTCATCTCACACAACTCTCATCCTCATCTCACACAACTGTCATCCTCATCTCACACAACTGTCATCCTCATCTCACACAACTGTCATCCTCATCTCACACAACTGTCATCCTCATCTCACACAACTGTCATCCTCATCTCACACAACTGCCATCCTCATCCTCTCTATTCATCAATCCACTCATCTTCATCTTCATCCTATTCCGCCCAACACTTCCATTCCTATCCTTCTCATCCTATTCCTTCTTCTTCTTCTTCTTCTTCTTCTTCTTCTTCTTCTTCTTCTTCTTCTTCTTCTTCTTCTTCTTCTTCCTCCTCTTCCTCTTCCTCTTCCTCTTCCTCTTCCTCTTCCTCTTCCTCTTACTCTTACTCTTCCTCTTCCTCTTCCTCTTCCTCTTCCTCTTCCTCTTCCTCTTCCTCTTCCTCTTCCTCTTCCTCTTCCTCTTCCTCTTCCTCTTCCTCTTCCTCTTCCTCTTCCTCTTCCTCTTCCTCTTCCTCTTCCTCTTCCTCTTCCTCTTCCTCTTCCTCTTCCTCTTCCTCTTCCTCTTCCTCTTCCTCTTCCTCTTCCTCTTCCTCTTCTTCTTCTTCTTCTTCTTCTTCTTCTTCTTCTTCTTCTTCTTCTTCTTCTTCTTCTTCTTCTTCTTCTTTTTCTTCTTCTTCTTCTTCTTCTTCTCCTCTTCTTACACCCGTGGTATCCTAGCGTGTTCCCAATTCCAGATGTCTGCATGCACAGTCTCTGCATCATCATCATCGTCATCATCGTCATCGACGTCATCATCATCATCATCATCGTTGTCATCATCATCACGAGTAGCGTCAGCAGCAGAGACGCAGTTACCATGGTTACTGGAGCGTCGTCGCAGAACCTGATGCCAACTGGCAGACAGGACGTGCTCCCAATTTTCCCATCGTCCTCTCCTGCAACTTTGATAAGGCTGCCATGCAGTAGTGGGCGAAAGACGATCCTCATCCTACTCCTCCTTCACCGTGCAGCGTCGTGTAGCCACCGTCCCTATCCCGAGATGTTGCCCGCTCTCCCACGGGACCCACTGCATTCACGGGCGGGCGACCGACCAGAGAGAGACCCTCGGCCCGGCGCCCGCGGTCCGTCCGTCGGTCTGTCCTCGGCTAATGGAGACCGCGGTAGGGAGGGGTGTAGGGGTCGGGGCTACGGACGTGTCCTGCATTGGATACTCGTCTCCATCGCCGCCAACAACAATCAACAAAGGAGGCTGAGGTCGCCGGTGGCTATTGTCTTCTTCGTCCGCCGCTGATCACGTGGCATGCTGCTGCAGGTGACGTAATTCGACGGAGCAGACGACAGTTTGCGTTGGCGACGCGGGAACGCAATTATGAGAGTGATGACGATTTGTTTTTGTAGCGCAGGTTTAAGAGAAAGGAAGTGGAGAAGTTAATTAGAGAAGATGTTGAGAATTAGGGGGAATTACGATTGAGAATTATGGAGAATTAGGATTGAGAATTAGGATTGAGAATTAGGATTGAGAATTAGGGAGAATTAGGATTGAGAATTAGGGAGAATTAGGATAGAGAATTAGGGAGAATTAGGATTGGCTTGAAGCGAATCTAACGAAGAAGGAGAAGAATAAAATTCAGAGAAGCGGTAATTGTAGTTTTCTGTATGGATGGATTTCGGTGAGCTAGAGGTTAAGACGATTGAAATCCGCAAGAACCACGGCTCAAGTGACATAGCGACCCAGATGCTTCAAGGTGTCATGATGTGGAGCTTACATGCACAGGCCGGTCAGGACAGACCTATGGAGGGTTCCACGACAACTGGTCTACCGACAACTCGTCTACCGACAACTCGTCTCCGGACAATAATTGGTCTAACGACAACTGGTCTACAGACGAATAGTATTGATGAAATAGAAGCTGGATTTATGAAATTGGTTTCTTAGCTTAAATGGAAGCTGGATCGATGATTTTATTTCATGTATTTTGACATGCATCCAGCTTCTACTTCAGATCTAAAAATACCTTCATCCAGCTTCTATTTCTCACCGGTTATTTTCGTCAATCCAGCTTCTATTTCAGATATAAAACAATACCCTTATCCAGCTTCTATTACTTAAGCGTTTTTCATCAATCCAGCTTCTATTTCAGATCAAGAAATACTTTCATTCAGCTTTTGTTTATCATACGTTATTTTCGTCAATCCAGCTTCTATTTCACCTGTAAAAGAGCCATCATCCAGATTTAATTTCTCTTGCGTTTTTTTATCAATCCAACCTCCATTTTACCTGTAAAAACTCTCATCCAGCTTCCATTTCTCAAGCGCTAGATCAGTTGTCTGTAGACCAGTTGTCGTAGACGAATTGTCCGGAGACCACTTGTCGTTAGACGAGTTGTCGGTAGACGAGTTGTCGTGACACCCCTATGAAGAGAGTCGGGGGAGAGCGTGGGGCACATACGGGCATTGACCAGGTTGTCCTTTATGCCTCTCTCCCAATATTCTCTTCATTCAGACAAAGTGGTCTAGCTGCTCCAAGATGTTAATGGTATGGACCTGCTGACCGGACCGGTTGAAGCTGGGCAACATGACGCGAGACAGACTCAAACAGAGAGTGGCGTCGGACACCTACGGGCATTTAGCCCAAGGATTTTGATGATGATGATGATGATGATGATGATGATGATGATGATGATGATGATGATGATGATGATGATGATGATGATGATGATGATGATGATGATGATGATGATGATGATGATGATGATGATGATGATGATGATGATGATGATGATGAGAGGTTAAGCATAATGTTATGCTAGGCATATAGAGAGGAGACCGGATGCAATCCAACTGTGAGGAACTGTTGGTTGATCGAAGAGATGGGTCAGACAGACTCAGACTGCGACTTGGAAGAAAGCAACATGTATAGATGGATGGATGGATGGATGAATGAATGACTGACTGAATGAATGAATGAATGAATGAATGAATGAATGAATGAATGAATGAATGAATGAATGAAGGTGTATGGATAAGGTTAAACTCTTTAGCATTTGACCAGATACACATGCATTTTGGCTATTAATTAATTAATTATTAATTAATTAATTAATTAATTAATTAATTAATTGTCTTGAAAGTTGACTTCATAAGTTCATATAATTATTATCGTCTTTGGACTCCAGATGACGCTGTAGATGACTTGGTGCATGACTCTTTGGATCCATTCTGGGAACATTACTCTACGATCACCCATCACTTGAGAGGTTAAGAGGCGGCTGCTGTTGCTGTTGCTGCTGCTGCTGCTGCTGCTGCTGCTGCTGCTGCTGCTGCTGCTGCTGCTGAGGCTGCTAAGGAGCCGACTCTCTTCGAACGCCGTTCATGCTGAACGTATATTCACAGACCTACAACAACACGAAGACATTCGGTTGAACTGGAGCGGAGAAAGATTCAAAGACAGATTCAAAGATTAATTCAAAGGCAGAGAATATAGTGCCTTCGTGAGGTTATTGTAGGGCGCTATATAAATGTTCGTAAACATACATATAATAAATAATAAGATAACATATAATGTATATATAAAAAAATATATGCTATAGAATAACTCAGTATATACAGTCGTGTCAGAGTCATGGGGTTAATTAGCAGGTGGAAGAAATAAAATATGAATTCGATATTAGAATAAAATAGAATTGCAATGAAAATATAATTTTGGCTGCAGGTCATAAGGTCAAGATTAAAATAGACATTAATATGTTAAATGACCTGCCGCGACCTATTATACATGACCTGTGCGCATATATACACTGAGACAGATTAAAAGACAGATTCAAAGTGAAATTCAAAGACAGATTCAAAGACAGATTCAAAGGCAGATTCGAAGTTGGCATGGGTTGGCATGGGTCCTCGCTCAGTTGGCATGGATTGGCATGGGTCATCGCTCAGTTGGCATGGGTTGGCATGGGTCCTTGCTGGGTTGGCATGGGTTGGCATGGGTTCTCGCTGGGTTGGCATGGGTCCTCGCTCAGTTGGCATGGGTTCTTGCTGCATGGGTCGGCATGTGTTCTCGCTGGGTTGGCATGGGTTCTTGCTGGGTTGGCACGGGTCCTTGCTGGGTTGGCATGGGTCCTCGCTCAGTTGGCATGGGTCCTCGCTCAGTTGGCATGGGTTGGCATGGGTCCTCGCTCAGTTGGCATGGGTTCTCGCTGGGTTGGCACGGGTCCTTGCTGGGTTGGCATGGGTCCTCGCTCAGTTGGCATGGGTCCTCGCTCAGTTGGCATGGGTTGGCATGGGTCCTCGCTCAGTTGGCATGGGTTCTCGCTGGGTTGGCACGGGTCCTTGCTGGGTTGGCATGAGTCCTCGCTCAGTTGGCATGGGTCCTCGCTCAGTTGGCATGGGTTGGCATGGGTCCTCGCTCAGTTGGCATGGGTTCTCGCTGGGTTGGCACGGGTCCTCGCTCAGTTGGCATGGGTTTTCGCTCAGTTGGAATGGGTTGGCATGGGTTCTCGCTGGGTTGGCATGGGTTCTCGCTGGTTTGGCATGGGTCCTCGCTCAGTTGGCATGGGTTGGCATGGGACCTCGCTGGGTTTGGCCACCGTCCAGTGATTCATGGCAACATTTTCTAAACACTGTCGATAATAAAGAATAGTTTATCACTGAAGAGTGAAGACATGCACTCAACAAAACCAGACGAAACAAAAACACAAACATCGCATTTGATTAGCTGCATATAGGTATAATATTATACCCACCGATGATATTGATACGCTGTCGATGTACAACAGACATAAGAAGAAACAACGGAGCTGAACTACGTATTGGCTATGTATACATATATTGCAAGCACAAAACACACACACAAACATACACAGATACACACACACACACACACCCATACAATACACACAGCCCCCACACGTATACGAGCATTCACGTAATCATATAATTCACACATACATGTAGATACACTAACTGAGCTATATCCGCGGCGTTGCCTGGCAGCCTGGGAAATTTGCCTCGTCACCTGTGACCTTATACCCTTTTCTACTTACCTGTCACCTTATACCTTTTTCTACTCGCCTGTGACCTTATACCTTTTTCTACTCACTTGTCACCTAACCCTTTCCTACTCACCTGTCACCTTACCTTTTCCTACTCACATGTCAACTTACCTTTTTCTACTTACCTGTCACCTTATACCTTTTTCTACTCACCTGTGACCTTACCTTTCCGCACTCACCTGTTTTACCTTCCCTATACCTCGGTTGATTGAGTTATGACAAATTGCTAATTGTTAATCGATTTCCTGTTTTATACGTTTGCTGATTGTTCGGACAGATTTTCTGCAGGTGTCGACTTAAGTGGACAGGAGACAAACAAGGCTATGAGATAGGCATAAAGTGACAGAGACAGAGTGACGGAGAAAGAGAGAGAGAGAGAGAGAGAGAGAGAGAGAGAGAGAGAGAGAGGAGAGAGAGAGAGAGAGAGAGAGAGAGAGAGAGAGAGAGAGAGAGAGAGAGAGAGAGAGAGAGAGGGACAGAAATATAGACAGAAGACAGAGAAGCAGAGATAGAGAAGGAGGCAGACATACACAGACATCGAAACAAAAGAATACGATAGAGAAACAGAGCGAGTTAGACAAAGACAAGGAGACGAAGGGAAGGAGACAGAGAGACAGAGAGAGGGAGAGACAGAGAGAGGGAGAGAGAAGGGAAGGGTGAGTATGAGTATGTATGATCGTTGGCATGTTTTCTTTTGTCATTTCTATGTCTTGTTATATCGTCTCTCAATCCTCGTTTCTCCTCCTCTTCCTTCTAATTCCCCTCATCCTTCTCCCAGTTCTCCTCCTCCTTCTCCTATTTCTCCTCCTAATTATCCTCCTCCTTCTTCTCCTCAATCTTCCTCCCCATCTCCTCTTACTCTCTACCCTTCTCTTTCCTCCCCATTTTCCTTCCTCCTATCCTCTCCTCTTCTCTTCTCTCCTCTCCTC
>OX457041.1:573619-607903 GCA_949752735.1 Lumbricus terrestris | reverse complement strand
TTTTCCTACTCACTTGTCACTTTACCTTTTTCCTACTCACTTGTCACTTTACCTTTTTCCTACTCACTTGTCACTTTACCTTTTTCCTACTCAATTGTCAACTTACCTTTTCAACTCACCTGTCACCTTACCTTTTCCTACTCACTTGTCACTTTACCTTTTCCTACTCACTTGTCACTTTACCTTTTTCCTACTCACTTGTCACTTTACCTTTTTCCTACTCACTTGTCACTTTACCTTTTTCCTACTCAATTGTCAACTTACCTTTTCAACTCACCTGTCACCTTACCTTTTCCTACTCACTTGTCACTTTACCTTTTCCTACTCACTTGTCACTTTACCTTTATCCTACTCACTTGTCACTTTACCTTTATCCTACTCACTTGTCACTTTACCTTTTTCCTACTCACTTGTCACTTTACCTTTTTCTACTCAATTGTCAACTTACCTTTTCAACTCACCTGTCACCTTACCTTTTCCTACTCACCTGTCACCTTACCATTTACTACTCACTTGTCACTTTACCTTTATCCTACTCACTTGTCACTTTACCTTTTTCCTACTCACTTGTCACTTACCTTTTTCTACCCACCTGTCACCTTACCTTTTCCTACCCACCTGTCACCTTACCTTTTCCTACTCACCTGTCACCTTACCTTTTCCTACTCACCTGTCACCTTACCATTTACTACTCACTTGTCACTTTACCTTTATCCTACTCACTTGTCACTTTACCTTTATCCTACTCACTTGTCACTTTACCTTTTTCCTACTCACTTGTCACTTTACCTTTTTCCTACTCACTTGTCACTTTACCTTTTTCCTACTCAATTGTCAACTTACCTTTTCAACTCACCTGTCACCTTACCTTTTCCTACTCACTTGTCACTTTACCTTTTTCCTACTCACTTGTCACTTTACCTTTTTCCTACTCACTTGTCACTTTACCTTTTTCTACCCACCTGTCACCTTACCTTTTCCTACCCACCTGTCACCTTACCTTTTCCTACTCACCTGTCACCTTACCTTTTCCTACTCACGTGTCACCTTACCATTTCCTGTACTCACCTGTCACCTTACCATTTACTACTCACTTGTCACTTTACCTTTATCCTACTCACTTGTCACTTTACCTTTTTCCTACTCACTTGTCACTTTACCTTTTTCCTACTCACTTGTCACTTTACCTTTTTCCTATACTCAATTGTCAACTTACCTTTTCAACTCACCTGTCACCTTACCTTTTCCTACTCACTTGTCACTTTACCTTTTTCCTACTCACTTGTCACTTTACCTTTTTCCTACTCAATTGTCAACTTACCTTTTCAACTCACCTGTCACCTTACCTTTTCCTACTCACCTGTCACCTTACCATTTACTACTCACTTGTCACTTTACCTTTTTCCTACTCACTTGTCACTTTACCTTTTTCCTACTCACTTGTCACTTTACCTTTTTCCTACTCAATTGTCAACTTACCTTTTCAACTCACCTGTCACCTTACCTTTCCTACTCACCTGTCACCTTACCTTTTCCTACTCACCTGTCACCTTACCTTTTCCTACTCACCTGTCACCTTACCTTTCCGTACTCACCTGTTTTACCGTCCCTATACCTCAATTGATTGAGTTATGACAAATTGCTAATTGTTAATCGATTTCCTGTTTTATAGTCTGCTGATTCTTCGGACAGATTTTCTGCAGGTGTCGACTTAAGTGGACAGGAGACAAACAAATCTAAGAGACAGGCATAGAGTGACAGAGACAGAGCGGTGGAGAGAGAGAGAGACAGAGAGAGAGACAGAGAGAAAGACAGAAAGACAGACAGAAGACAGAGAAGCAGAGATAGAGAAGGCGACAGACATACACAGACATCAAAACAAAAGAATACGATAGAGTAACAAAGTGAATTAGACAGAGACAAGAAGACGAAGGGAGAGAGAGAGAGAGAGAGAGAGAGAGAGAGAGAGAGAGAGAGAGAGAGAGAGAGAGAGAGAGAGAGAGAGAGAGAGAGAGACAGAGAGAGAGAGAGAGAGAGAGAGAGAGAGAGAGAGAGAGAGAGAGAGAGAGAGAGAGAAGGGTGAGTATGAGTATGTATGATCGTTGGCTTGTTTTCTTTTGTCATTTCTATGTCTTGTTATATCGTCTCTCAATCCTCGTTTCTCCTCCTTCTCCTAATTCCCCTCATCCTTCTCCCAGTTCTCCTCCTCCTTCTCCTATTTCTCCTATTTCTCCTCCTAATTCTCCTCCTCCTTCTTCTCCTCAATCTTCCTCCCCATCTCCTCTTACTCTCTACCCTTCTCTTTCCTCCCCATTTTCCTTCCTCCTCTCCTCTCCTCTCCTCTCCTCTCCTCTCCTCTCCTCTCCTCTCCTCTCGTCTCCTCTCGTCTCCTCTCGTCTCCTCTCGTCTCCTCTCCTCTCCTCTCCTGTCCTCTCCTCTCCGCTCCTCTTCTCTCCTTCTCCTCTTCCTCATTCTCCTCTTTCTCCTCCACCTCCTCCTCTTCCTCCTTCTCCTCTTCCTCTTCCTCCTTCTCCTCTTCCTTCACCTCCTCCTCCTCCTTCTCTCCTTCCGTTGCTGTCATCTGTCGTCGGCGGCGTCGGCCAAAGAGACGAAGCGGCAACACTCAGCAAATATTAGCACTTGTCGACCGACAGACCGACCGACGAACGGACTGATGGGGCTATAACCGAACCCACCCCGCTCCCTACTAACACACCGTCACTGGCGACGGTCACAGTCGTTAGGGCCGATGGGGCGGGGGTGGGTGTAAGAGACAGGGTTGGAGGGAGGCAAGAGAAAGGGACACACACAGGCTGTCTATTAGGCAAACGGGATTAAGAGCTGGAAGCCGATTGGCCGACGATGAGGTTGAAAACAGAGGAGGAGGAGGAGGAGGTGAAGGAGGAAGAGGAGGAGGAGGAGGAGGAGAAGAAGGAGGAAGAGGAGGAGAAGGAGGAGTAATAGGAAAGGAGAGGGGGAGAGGAGAGGAGAGGAGAGGAGGAGGAGGAGGAGAGGAGATGAAGGAGGAGAGGAGAAGGAGGAGGAGGAAGAGGAAGAAAAAGAAGGACGAAGAATAAGTAGAGGTGGATGGCAGAAATGTTGAGAAGAGGAATAGACAGAGAGAGAGAGAGAGAGAGAGAGAGAGAGAGAGAGAGAGAGAGAGAGAGAGAGAGAGAGAGAGAGAGAGAGAGAGAGAGAAGAGGGAGGGAGGGAAGAGAATTAGGAAAATAAATAAGTGAGGAAGATGTGGCAGAGGAAGGATGCAAAAGATGAAGACAATGGGAAACGAAGATAAAAAAGACGATGAGAATTGCATGTACGAGTAAAAAGAGAAGGAGGAAGAGAATTAGATCTAGGAATAAAGTGAGGAGGAGCAGGAGGTGGAGGAGAAGGAGCAGGAGGAGGATGAGGAGCAGGATGAGGAGCAGGAGGAGGAGCAGGAGGAGGAGCAGGAGGAGGAGGAGGAGATAGAAAACCGGAGATAATGACCTTTTGTGTGTTGTCAACTCTGTCATTCAGACACACAAACATAGACAGAGGCACATTGAGACACACTCTCGTAGACAGAGAGAGACACACAGAGACAGAGTTGTAGTTCAAAGCGATGGTTCTTCACAGTTCGTTAGTTGTTCAACTAATCGACTCATGAGAATGCGTCGAAGATATTAATCGTCAAAGACAAATGAAGCAGTGAACAGCTGCTGCTGCTGCTGTAGCCATGGCACCATCACCACCACCACCACCACCAGCAGCAGCAGCAGCAGCAGTCAGAACAATGACTCTATCTTGTTTCCATGGAGATCAGACTGAATTCTCATAGAAGAAGTACTTCTAATAAGTATATAGATCATGTGCGTCAGTAAGTAGAGAGAATTCTCATCTCATGTCATCACCGTCATAAATTAACATGATCATAATGATTGTGTGGCTAAAGTACAATGCAAGCTCCATTCTGCCCATGCATGTTAAAACGTCTCCTACTATACTAAAACTACTACTGCTGCTGTTGCTTATACTATAGTACAATAATACTATAAAGTATAAACTCATAAATTAATGAATAATGGGTTTAATGAATTAATAGATATATATCTCAACCAATCAATCAGCGAATTGATTTAATTTTGCAATTAAATAAAGAACGTATACGAACGAACAAAAGAACGATGAAACGAATGAATTGGATGAATGAACGAACGAACGGATAATAATATCATACAGTTATTTTATGAATGAATGAACAAATGAGTGAGTGGATGAATGAGTGAATGAATCAATGGATGAATGAATGAACGAATGAATGAACAAATGAATGAATTAACGAATGAATGAACCAATGAATGAGTGAGAGAATGGATGAATGAATGAACGAATGAGTGAATGAATCGTTCATTCATTCACTCATTCGTTCATTCATTCATTCATCCATTCTCTCACTCATTCATTGGTTCGTTCATTCTTAGATTCAGTTATTTGTTCATTGAATTCATTCGTTCGTTCATTCATTCATAAACGAATGAACGAACGAATGAATGAATGAACGAATGAACGAACCAATGAGTGAATGAATGAATGGATGAATGAACGAACGAATGAATGAATGGATGGATGAACGAATGAATGGATGAATGAATGAATGAGTACATCAACTAATGAATGATTGAAAGTATACGAACGATCGTATACATTTTTTGATCCGTGCATGAAATGATCTGTAGCGTTGAACGCAAGAGACTAAGTATACATATATAGATGCTGATGTTTTCAGATGAAGAGCTATATATCATATATATATATAATATATATATAATATATATCCACTGCGCATGTCATTTCTTCCATCCAGCAGTTACCATGGAAACACAATGAAACGCCAAGACACAAATGTCAGAGCGGACCTGAGACTTTGTAAGCCCCGCCCGCAACATTTATTTTCACGCGCTGACTGAGTAATATGAATATTCATGAACTTAGCGCTGTCGAGTTTCTTGCGAGGTTCATGAACTTATCACTGTCGAGTTTCTTGCGAAGTAAGGGTCTCAAAAGTAAGAGCGTAGTGTTATGTTACTTTCTCTGTTGTCAAAAGGACGGCGCGTTATACCTCATTTAAGCAAGTGTTCATGTGCCGGAAATGGCTTCCGGCCCTAAAGTAATTTCTGAAGCGCTATAGAAGTCGGATGGATGGGATAGGAGGACCAACTGAAAGAGTGTTGTTGAAGAGAAAAAGAACAAGAAAAGGTCTGATGTAAAATGGCGATTGGTAGCGTTTCATAATTAAGAATGTTGTAGTAAAAAGTTGATAAGAAGTTAGTTCGAAAACAACTTGGCGTCTGGGCGTTACTTTCTTATCTCGGACTCTTGAATGGATAATTCTCTACAGTTTTAATTACGGTTGTATGCGTTTTGTGACCTACAACGACATGGAAGACATTACGGACGAACGGTATCGCCTTTTACTGACTAACTCTACCCTAAAACGTGAATATGAACAAAAGTGCCGGCAATTGTTGTCGGATTTGGCTCGCAGATATGCGGAGGAACGAGACGACGCTCCGGAATATGTCGGAGGAGAGGCGGAGGTCTCACCGAGCTCTGGAGCACGACTTATAGGGTTCGGGTCGGCGATGGAGGCTGAAACGCACCCAGGACCATCTCGAACCGAGGTGGTCACTCCCTGCTCGGGAGTCACGGACACCCACCGTGCCATCCTGTCAAACGGTGGAGAGGCCGACCAAAGAACCGAAGAGGCGGCTGCTCTATTAATGGAGTTCGGGAGGAGACCTCGGCGTGAAATGAAAGAATCCGAGGCGTTACTGACCTCTGAAGAACATCCATACTCAGGGTTTGATACTATCAAGAACGCCTCCATGGATAAGAGTGATCCCTTCCGGGTACCAGTAGAAAAGAGAGGAAGGGAGAACGTAACAATTGGCACCAGCGTAAGTGGGGTTCAATTTGCTGAAATTGATAGTATAAATGACTACATGAGTGTTAGAGATGAAGCTGTACCTAGGTTTATGAATAAATTGAGTGATTTTCCTGAATCACATGATGTTGAACATACTGAACTGAACCAACCATTTGCTCAGTTGAAGATGAACGGTACGAATATTGATCACGGAGGGAGAAATGTTGTTCATTCGGATTCAATGAATGCTAAAACTGCTGATAGCCGTCACAAAAGCATGTTAGATGAAGTGGAACTGTTCCAGACTAATCCGAAGTTTGCAGTTTTAGATTCTATGCAGGACGCTGGGAGGAGTCAAATAGGTTATGGACTGCCAGTGATGGGAGCAGAATGTTCTCGTCGTGCTTCCTACGCTGTCGCACCTGGACCAAAATCGAATGAACCATGGTTGCAGCAAAGAATCGGGTCAACCAAGGGTACCAGTACCAACCGGTTGTCAAACGAGATTCGTTCTGAGGTGAGACACCCACAAATGCTTTGCACAAACAATCCCTTGCAGGACAATGAAGGTAATCAAGCTGCATCTGGTCGTCCTGGGTCCAAGACATTTGAACCTCAAGCCATAGGTCAGGACTTTGCCTACTCGCCGACCATAATAAATGAACATTATCGAGCCGTGTTCCGTCAGTTCCTGCAAGAGGAATTGAAATCGTTGTCGGTCAATGAACGAGTTGCAATTTCGACCTCCACATCATTACCGCCAAACCTTGAACAGCCAGAGGTGAACTTAAAGTCCACACAGAGACGTGAATCGGTAATGGTGCAGAACATTCAACCTGCTCCGTCTTCGATTGACTCCGGTCTTGCAAAGACAGCCATTGAGGACAGAGTCAGTCCATCCTCAATGACCCAACCGGTGCAGAAGGTTCGTCAATGGATAAAATTAGGTTCCTATAATGGGAGAACTCCAATCGAAGCCTTCCTACGCCGTTTTGAGATTTGTGCTGAACATAACAACTGGACGAACAGTGAACGACTGAATCAGCTTCAGTGCTCGTTAACTGATTCTGCAGCGCAAATTTTATGGGACGTTGAGCCTAGCGCTGTAACGACGTGGATGGATTTGGTCAAGGTGTTACGCCAAAGATTTGGAAGTATGGATCAAGCGAGTCTTTATCAAGCACAACTTGCAACAAGAAGACAGAAAGATGGTGAAGATATAAGTACTCTAGTTCAGGATATACGAAGATTGCTTGCATTAGCATATCCGGGTCCATCTTCAATCCACAGAGAAACAATTGCTGTCAGATCCTTTCTGGATGCCTTGAGGGACAAAGTCCTGTCGCTCAAAGTTCGTGAGCGAGAACCAGCAACTCTAGAAGAGGCATACAAGGTGGCGTTACGGTTGGAATGCTACCTGAAATCCGAAGAAGATGCTGTGGTGAATCAAGATCGTCGATACGGAAGGGTTAAAGCTGTCCATGAGGAATCATCAGCCGAAACAGTTCGTCGCATCTTGAAAGAGGAATTGGCCCCTCAACAGCGGAGGTTAGAACAGTTAGAACAGTCACTGTCAACTTTGCGTAATCACGTCACCAGATCGTCGACCGAACAAGAGCCGGAAAATCCGCCGAGAACTTCGACCTGGTCAAACCGTCAACCGCGTGGTCCAGCTGACTCTAGACGTTGGTCGAACAACCGTAACCAAGGACAACAAGGGAAGCGTTGCTATAGGTGCCATGAACTGGGTCATCTGTCACGTCAATGTCCGCATCGTCAGCAAGACGCTCGAGATTCTGATGAAGATCAGACTCTGCCGAAAACCGAAACAGAACCTGCTCATGTACGGTATGTGGAAGGAAGCACAAATGCCTACCTGACGGTAAAGATAAATGGTGTAACTCTTCCTGCCCTGATTGACACTGGTAGTGAATTGAACTTGGCGCCTGCATCCTTGGTTCGTCGCAAGGATCTGGTACCATCTCAGCAAGTTCTTCGTGCTGCCAACTCCAGCGAGATCAAAGTTTTGGGTGAATCAAAGCTTCGTGGCGAAATAGACGGCTTCGAGTTTGACATTCCCTGTTTGGCAACGGATCAGTCATCCGAACTGATACTTGGTTTAAAATGGTTAGAGCAACACCGAGCAACATGGAATTTTGCTGAACGCTGCATTAAGATTGACAATCATGAACTCGCACTATCTGCAGGTCCACCACAACGTGCTAGAAACTGTCGGAAAATAGCTACAGCAGAAACTCAGTTGCCGAATCGAGTTCGGGATTATGCTGTGCCTGTGATGTATCCGACTGAGCGATCATTGCAAGTGAAGAAAGGCCTTCCGAATCTGATAGAAGGAGTCACAGATCCATTGAACGACCGAGCTGCAGGTTATGCAACCATTAAGCAGGTAACTTCCCCTGGTGTGAAAAACTTCGCTGACGAAAGTCATGCGCAGTTGCTGGAACCCATGGTTGAAGAAGTCCCAACAGATGTTCAAGACGGGTTGAAGTCGCTGACAATAGACAACCAGGCTGCTGTTTATGTTATGTCTGCATATCGTGCAACCGAGCACGAAAGCACTGGATTTATACCTTGCAAATTGTTCCTTGGAAGAGAAATAACTTTACCGATTGATTTAGTGTTGGGTGAGTGTAGTTCTGCAAATCAATGTCATCGTGATGTACATGATTTTGTAATGGAGCAAGACAGAAATATCCAAGATGCTTTTACTAAGGTCAGAGAATTTAGTCAGCGCCTTGCCACTAATCGAGCCACCAGGTACAATTTGAGGGTACGTCCTGTTGAGTTTAAACCGGGTGATTGGGCTTGGTTGTACTATCCGAGAAGGAGATCACAAATTAAGGAGAAATGGGCTAAATATTTTGTGGGTCCAGTGAAGGTCTTGGAGCAAGTTGGTCCAGTGCTGTATCGAGTAAAGAAAAGCAAAAAGGCACCACCCCAATTGGTTTATGTGGACAAGTTGAAAGCTTATTATGGTCCGACCCCAGAAAGTTGGGAAACCAAACAGGAAGACAAGGGAGAGGATTTGCATTTGAGGAATCTATTGGATTTAGGAGATGATAATTCCGATGCAGTGGAAGAAAACATAACTCCTCGTCCCAAACGTGAAACTAGGCTTCCCGTGAGATTTAGGGAGTAACATTCGGTGACATTGTTTAATTAGCGAATACTGACGGATAATAGCTAGAACTAATAATTCGCTTAATTGCGTTTGGCTTTACTATTATTCCGATGGGGAAATGCCTTTGTGTTTGATTTTGATGATATTGTTTTATTTTATAGGACTGATAGTCAGGTTGCATTTCAATGTAGTTTTAGTGTGCTTTCTTAAACTTTGCAGTAAGGAGTTGTTGATGTTTTGATTCTTATGTAGGTCAAGACCGGTGAATGCTTTCATTGCAGGTTTTCATAGCTGTGTTGTGATGTCATATCTAATTTTAGTTCATTTAGAGAAAGCCCTGTTGGCTTGAGGTTGCCAATGAATTAGATTGCTTGTGACGCAATGTTTACAAATGGCCTGCAGTACTGGAGAATGTCTAAAAATAGCTCACACTGTGGAGAAGTTATTTTGGTGAACATGTTTTGGTAGTTTTAGCCATTATGCTATATAGTCTAGGTTTACCATGTATAAGGTTTAATTCCATCTCTTGTTGATATATGGAGATTGTTTCTCACTTTGCTTATTAAGAGTAATCTATAGTGATACTTGAACAATGAAGCAGTGAAGTAATTCAACTTGTGGGATACCTTCTGGCTGTTTGATGATATGCGTTTTAAGACGCCTGATGTCTCATTTAGGCCCTGAGAAGTTTTGTACAGCAGGTTGTTGATGAACTACATGGAATTTAGCTTGCTTATACAGTGGAACTGGATTGTTCTAGAGTAGAATCTTATGGAACTTCCGAGAATTATTGTATTGAGAGTTTAAGATAGAATCTTAATCTGTGAAGAAGGACAATTTCACTTGTTATGACATGCTGAACTATGGACGATTGCTTAAGTTTCTAATACTTGTCTAGTGTAGAAGTAGACAATGATTAGTTTTAGTTTCTCTTGAGAAATTTTGATTTTTGAACATTGTTATGGAGACACTGAGACACTTACTAGAATTTCTCTGCTAAGCAAAGAAATTTCGTGAGGTGGTGGTAGTGTGCCGGAAATGGCTTCCGGCCCTAAAGTAATTTCTGAAGCGCTATAGAAGTCGGATGGATGGGATAGGAGGACCAACTGAAAGAGTGTTGTTGAAGAGAAAAAGAACAAGAAAAGGTCTGATGTAAAATGGCGATTGGTAGCGTTTCATAATTAAGAATGTTGTAGTAAAAAGTTGATAAGAAGTTAGTTCGAAAACAACTTGGCGTCTGGGCGTTACTTTCTTATCTCGGACTCTTGAATGGATAATTCTCTACAGTTTTAATTACGGTTGTATGCGTTTTGTGACCTACAACGACATGGAAGACATTACGGACGAACGGTATCGCCTTTTACTGACTAACTCTACCCTAAAACGTGAATATGAACAAAAGTGCCGGCAATTGTTGTCGGATTTGGCTCGCAGATATGCGGAGGAACGAGACGACGCTCCGGAATATGTCGGAGGAGAGGCGGAGGTCTCACCGAGCTCTGGAGCACGACTTATAGGGTTCGGGTCGGCGATGGAGGCTGAAACGCACCCAGGACCATCTCGAACCGAGGTGGTCACTCCCTGCTCGGGAGTCACGGACACCCACCGT
This sequence comes from Lumbricus terrestris, assembly GCA_949752735.1. Taxonomy (NCBI): domain Eukaryota; kingdom Metazoa; phylum Annelida; class Clitellata; order Crassiclitellata; family Lumbricidae; genus Lumbricus; species Lumbricus terrestris. The sequence goes on along the minus strand of OX457041.1, from coordinate 597,244 downwards.
GCCATCCTGTCAAACGGTGGAGAAGCCGACCAAAGAACCGAAGAGGCGGCTGCTCTATTAATGGAGTTCGGGAGGAGACCTCGGCGTGAAATGAAAGAATCCGAGGCGTTACTGACCTCTGAAGAACATCCATACTCAGGGTTTGATACTATCAAGAACGCCTCCATGGATAAGAGTGATCCCTTCCGGGTACCAGTAGAAAAGAGAGGAAGGGAGAACGTAACATTCAGAGGTTAATAAGAAAAGAACGTTGTACATATAAACGTATATACATAGCGTCAGCGGACAAGTGCACACCTCCAAATGACGGAAAAATTATTTCTTTAAAACAGCAATTATACTTACTTATTATTACTAAGCTTTATTACTTCTGTGTATAATTTTACATCTCTGACCTGTAACTTGGTGCGGTATGTCACCCTGATTGTCTTTGAAATTAAACAAATATACTATACTATTTTTAGATTATAAAGTGCCACAGTACAACCTAATCAGAGGCACTCCCAGTGTGAAGATCCATTGGAATAGATAATATCACACCTAAAAAAGTTTGGCAGCAAATATAAGGAGGGGTCTGGCCAGACCCCCTTGTGCGGATGAGGGTTATATATGCTAGGGTGGTCCTTAGTACACAACCAAAAAATAAGTCATGAAAATTGGCTGGCCCCCTTTCAATCTAACAAATGTGATGAGATTTTTTTGAATTGTTTAACATTTAGAGGTGGCCCTCTAGCTTTGAAATTCATATGCTACCGTCTCCAGCACATTTGCCACTCACCGTCACCCAGTCTTTGGTCAACTCAGTTGGTAAAGAAATATACTATTACGTAAAATAACAACTCATTCTAACAAAGGCTAGTTCAGCCGTTCATGCATTGAAGGCAAGTGACTTTAGTAGGCAAAGGCGGTGAAGTCACTTAAGGTGTCGGGGCAAACTCTAAACAGTGTGAGCTCATGAATGCTGCGAATTCTTCTGGATATGAGATAGAATTCCAGTTAAAACTTTTTTAGACGAATTTTAATGACATAAAATAACAGTTAACAAATGATGTAATTTTTAGTGATAATTAAGTGCAATGCATTTAACTGATTATGATGTCTTTCACTTCACATAAACGTAATTGAAATATAATAGATGGAAAACATACGATTACATGCAGACAAACAGATGCATTGTCAGAGCAGCCAACACTAACTGTTTATAAAATGTGCAACAAATAATATCCATGCCCAGAATTCCTGGCTTGCATGCTTCTTAATTATAATTTTTTTTAAATTTTCGTTATTTATTGCAAACACACACACAGACACACACACAGACACACACACACAGACACACACACACACACAGACACACACACACAGGTCAAACAGTATAAATGTGCAGTAGGAATATTTTTAGTGCAAGTTAATGGAAAAGCTAACATTAGCAATAGTTTGAAAACAGAGTCTTTTAAACTTTTTTCTTGAAGGTACATACACTATATTCCCACTTCACATCATCTGACAGTGAGTTCCATAAACGAGGACCTAGAATTCGTAAGCTATTAAAGCGACAGGTGGTACGGGCAAGAGGAACACCATATTTACTCGATCCACGAATATTAAACGAGTGAAATTGAGCCCAGTCATAAAATATTTGGCTATCCACAAGCAAATCATTTTGAGTTACAAAACCAAGGAGCCTATTATAAACAATTTTTCCAATATCTTGGAAAAAGGAGATAATGTAAATTGGTCTGTAGCATACCACAAGTTTATCTCCAGACTTAAAGACTGGAATTACCTTAGCAATTTTAAGTTGATCACAATGATCAGGAAAGACACCATCAACCAGTAGTGATATACTGAAATCTCTGATAATACGGGAGATTTCACAAGAGCATTGTTTTAACGTTGATATCGAAATGTTATCAAATCCTACACTGTGAGATATCAAATCTACACTGTGAGAATTAAAAAACAACAAAGAAAACTATTAGAAACAGACAAATATTCTTGAAATAATTAAACCCTAACACAAATCAGTGGATTCCATTCCCATCTGGAGTAAGAGCCTAATTGAACAGACAACTCAAGCTCGATAGATCAAATATACTGGTGCAGACGACTTTGGACTGGCATGAACAGTTATTTTGTGGCATGTGTTTTGCCAAGTGGCTCTACATTAGCCACCACATTCGCAAGGCTATGAGGTGCGCGACGCCTTGGCCAAACTTGTCGGCTCAAACCCCCTCTCTGCCTGCCAGATTCGTAGCAATGTTCAGCAACCATGGATGATTTGGGGGGTCGACCCAGATGCATTCTTTTGCGACCGCCGACAACCATCTTACGACGAGCCACGGCTGTGGGCTGAACACCAATTCGCTTCAGACTCGTAATGTTCTTTCTCTTGCTGTTTAGAGCAACAGCAGCTCCTGAATATTTGCCAAATGTATGGAGTGCAGATGCCATAGCAGACGGTGTACATAACGAATCACCCTGCTTGCAGAAAGATGCGAGTGCAGGCCCAAATGAAGCCTTATCCTTAATGCGCATGGCCTTGATCCGACTGCACAAGGCATCAAACCTCTCGAGGTCAGCACACAAGGTATCATCCTGAAAAGTTGTCTCCTGTGCATCAGTTGCTTGCTCTATCTCAACAGGGCTTGCCAGACCAATTGAAGATACTGCCACACCAGACGATGATGATGATGATGGCCACCAGTCTGTATCGACGGCTTCCATATTCTGCGTTGCAGACGGAGGAATATCCAACTCTGGAGCGAGTGATTGAAACCAGTCAATCGGCAATGATGAATTGCCCGTCGCAATGGCATAGAGCAGCTGTCGTGTGGTGGGATCATTCACAGGTAGGAAGTTGTTACATCGTTCCTTGAAAGTCATCATGACAGCCGACTGATGCTTGCATGGCCCTCCTGTACTGCCTTGCTTACATGCACATGATCCAATATTTATGTCCACAGTGTAAGTTATGCCTGGGCTTGTTTCACTAGGCACTTCGTACAGAGATGTTGACAGTGCAACAATCTTGGCAATGTCAATGTTGCATGCAGTTGGCAGAAATCGTGAAGGGCGCAAATTGTCTAGTCGGTTGTTTGCGACATCCTGTAGACGGCGTTGGTAGTAGTCCTCAAAACGGGTTATTATGAAGTCAACCAGCTGTGGGACATTGTACGCCTTTGTACGGTGTAGTACACTGTCTTTAAGCACTCGCATGGCTCTTTCGCAGTAATTGTTCGTATTGTTGTGACGTATCGGCAGATCGCTTCTGCAGCAGAGTGCCCATTCGGCACGCCTAGCGAACAGTGCCTGGAGCCGTCTGTGTACTGCTGGGTGAGCCGCAACCAATTCATCTGCCATAGCCTCGTCGTATACAGTCTTCAGGGAGACTTCGCTGTCGGCGTAAACCATGGACTTCACAATGCCAAAAAGATACGGTCGATCATTCTTTGGCACCGCTGAATGTGCATCCCACACAAAACGCCAAAACGCCTGAAGGACGTGGAAAATGCAAAGCAGACGAGTTGATTCCGGATACACGTTTTGGAGTGCGGCACGCTCAGCAGCCGAATCGTCGGTCATGAACAGCATTGGTCCAGCAAATCCACGGCGAAAAAAGCACGCACTGTCGAGGAGCTTGTTGTAGAGGTGCAGAGCTCTCGTGATTGTTGCAGCCTGCTCGTTTGTTGTGATGCGGACTCCGAGTGGCAGCCCACCAGCAACAGAATACGTCATGAGCAGGAAGACGCGCATGTTGTGCCTGTCCATGTTACCGCCTGCGTCCACGAAGACCAATTCTCCACTGTGCGTGATGTAATGATGAACCCGCTTCATCAACGGAGTGCATATCACTATAATCACATCATCGCCGTCCACATCCATCTCCAGATACCTCTCGTTGGCAGTGTGGAATGGATCTGATGAATCCCGACTACTGAGCTCGGCGTTGCATTTTTCAACAAGACGTTGCAGTTGATCGATTTCAAGAGCGCCGGAAGAAGGTCCATATTCTTTTTCGAACATTTTATAGTAGAGCTTGTAGCACCATTGAGGATCTGGACAATGGTAACGGTCTCCAGCATAAACAATGTAGTCGTCAGGATGTTCAGTTTGCAGGTCGTACTTCAAGATATCAAGAGCTGCAGATGGAGAGTGGTTCATGTGGAGCAGGTGTGTAATCTTCTCACGTGCCTCAGGCCCGACGTCACGATGACGAAGAACATCTCCAGCAATGATTGGGTGATTGTGATTGAGATTGAGGATGATCCGGAACGGGTAACTGGGAATGTGAGGATTTGATGACCGCGATTTGCGTGCATTCCCACCACTTTCACAACCAAATATCGTCTTCTTGAGCAGCAGCTTCATAGTAGCTGAGCAGCCAGTGTTCCTGGATGCATGCTTTGTCCGTGACGTGACAGTGCTTCGAGTCTTGTGCATACATCGGTACTCACAATTCAATAGGTTTTCCATTGGATTTGCTCCCAGACGATTCCGTTCCACTCTGAATGTCATTTGTGATCGGCTGTGAAATTGCGACAACCAGATTTCAGCCTCTGCAACTGTAGTTACGTTGGCACATAGTGTGGCCGACAGACCGTCCATTGCACATACCACGTAGCAGTAATTCTGTGGTAGCCAATCCTAAGAACCAGAAGTTCACAAAAAATTCACTGAAATTAAATTTAAGAATTGCAGTTCAGTCAAATAGAATCAAATTTATTGTTTTCAACAATGTACAGGATATGACCACATAAAATGATAACAAGTTTATGCATAGTTCACTCAGTTATGCAGTAAGTTTTAAAGAAATTAAGCCTTGTGAACCAATAAATCTTAACAAAAGTAGTAACTTCAGCTTCAACTTGTTTATTGATCCCAAAAATATTAAACAGACAATTATGCATTCATAATAGCACACAAAGTGATTAATTGCAGTTAACAATTGTGATGTTCTAGCTTAGTGTACAATCATTACTGTGAAATATAGAGAGCAATAGGTTACCCGAAGACAGTGATCCCGCTATTGGGGCATATATTTACCAAAGAAAAATTCTTCACTATAATATGATAAACGATAATAGATTAGGAAACAGATGGAAATGGCAGTATTTTTGGAATCAATTCAATAGTAGCAGTGGGATACCTTCCCTCTGCTCAACTTAAAAAGAATGAAAAACGCACAGATTAAATGGTTTGCTCATTTTACATTTTTTAAGGGCATTTGCCCGGAGCAAAATGTAAGGGAACACAATTAACTTTAGTCCTACAATGAGTAGGGTAATAGAAAAGCACAAATGAGCTTGTATAGGAAAATAATTACTGTGTAAAGAGGAGGAGGATTGATGAGAAGAATGCTTGCAAATCAGAAGATGCTGAACGTGTGACTACAAAGTCACCTTGAGATGAAGATCGTAGTCCTCGTCTGGATTGGAGAGATGAGCATGGCGTTACAACTTACAAGTGTGGACACATAAGAAGGAGATGAATTAGTGTGGACTCGGTACATCAGAAGACAGATTTTAAAAGTTATACGTACCTGAATGAGAAGCCAGGACAGTTCACAAGGGTGGGGTGATGTGGTCACGAGGAGTCAAGTTTTTGATAAGCTTTGCAGAATAATGGAGTACAGTGGTAAGAGGTAGAAGGGTGGATGCAGGGAGACTATAAAGAACTGAGTTGCGGTAGTCAATTAAGATCGAGACACTCGCAAAGCTTACTAAACTGACTAGAATATCCAATAGTACCTGCAAACTGGTGTTCAGACACGTGTGTTCTTTATTTTCAAAACAGAACGGACAAACGTTGACAGAAAAGTTCGACATATTTGTAATATTACTAACTTTATATCAGATATAATGTTCCACCGTTCATCATTGTTAATGTGCTTGATGACATTATTTCATTTCTTGTCTATATGTTTAATAGGTCACTCAGTGATGGATTTCTTCCTACATCTCAGAAACGTGCAATAGTATTTCCAAGGCTAAAGAAGCCTAACCTTGACCTTAATGTTTGCCAAAACTACAGGCCCATCTCTAACCTCTCTTACCTATCTAAAACTCTTGAGAGACTTGTTGCAGCTCAATTCGTCCCTTACTTGGAGCAATCTGGGCTTTTGCCTCCCACCCAATCTGGCTTTAGAAGCCACCACTCGACAGAAACTCTTCTCCTGTCACTTCTCTCGGATATTTACACGGCAATTGATAGATCTCAGCTCTCTCTTCTTGCACTCTTTGATGCCTCTGCGGCATTTGACATGGTAGATCATGAGCTCCTTCTGCAGCGTCTACACCTCTCATTTGGCTTATGTGGCACACCCTTTAATTGGTTTAAATCATACCTTACAGATCGTTCTCAGATGGTTGTCCTGGGTAACACTAGAACACCCTGGGTTAGAGTTGACTTAGGTGTCCCTCAAGGGTCGGTCTTAGGTCCCCTTTTATATATTCTTTTCACCGCAGACATCCCCTCTGTCCTCTATAAACACCAGGCCAGAGGTCATCTTTACGCTGATGATGTACAAGCTCTTGTACATGGCTCACCTTATGAGCAGATCTCTTTGGTTGAAAGGATGAGCTCTCTGTTGCAAGATCTCCACTTCTGGATGTCGTCAAACAAACTTAGCCTTAATCCTTCCAAGACCCAATTAATTTGGTTTGGAACCAAACAACAATTACATAAGCTTGATCTTCAATTACTGGCCACATTATTCCCTCATTTTACCTTTTCCTCTAGTGTTCGTGATCTGGGTGTCACACTTGATAGTGCTCTGACATTTACTGAACACCTGTCACTCTTGACCCGTTCCTGTTACTACCACTTGAGACGCCTCAGGGCAATTAGAAGATCTGTGTCCTCCAAGGTGTTTACAACTATGGTACATGCCTTTATCTCCTCACGAATTGACTACTGTAACTCCCTACTAATTGGGCTTCCTAAAGTTCGCTTGTCATCTGTACAATCTGTCTTAAATTCTGCTGCTAGACTTATTGCACGACTTCCTCGATACTCGCACATCTCTACATTCATGACTCATGACCTTCACTGGCTTCCGATCTTTGCCCGAATCAGATACAAAGTCTTGCTTCTAGTTACTAAGTCCCTGCAGGGCTTAGCGCCTAAATACCTGTGTGACTTAATGTGTAAGCCTCTTTCTGCAAGATCTTCACGCCCTCTTCGTTCTGCTGACCGCTTTGATCTATTTGTACCCAGATCACGAACATCATTAACCCAACACCGAGCTTTTGCTATTGTTGGTCCTTTAATTTGGAATCACCTTCCTTCTGAAATTCGTGGCAGGATTCTTGTAGGAAATTCACCTGCATCTTTTCGCTGCTTGAAGACTTTTCTTTTTTCATGGGCCTGTCACGCTGAGAGCGCTTCTGAATAGCTCTGCTGTGAGAAGCGCTTTACAAATGCTTGATTAGATTAGATTTAGATTAGATTAGAACAGTTACTGTCTGCGCTACGATAAATATACGACTGTACTGTTTAACGTAGGCTACGAGCCAATATTTACTCGTAACACTTTATAAATATTCATAAGCGCAATGACGTCATATCCTGAATATTTCTCATGAATATTCATATTACTCAGTCAGCGCGTGAAAATAAATGTTGCGCCCCGCCCTCTTGCAGGTTGCTCCGCCATTTTTATGCAAATGACGCTGACTCCGCCCACTCTGCGCACATGGCAATGGCCGCTTGCTTGTTTTCTATAACTAAAGGAAGACATTTTATTTTTATTTTATTTTTTAATTGGATCTTTATCAAATAGGCGCTCCATAAATGAGGGTTAATTAGCTAATCCTTTTCAATAGATATTGACTATTTTCGATTAATCAATTCGTATACAACCTCCGAAATTCGCATAAAATTTGTCTCATCTTTGAATGAATAAGGCATCAATTGCATATTTATATATATAATATTATATCTTAAAATCGTATAATTCGTATGGGACTAATCTCCAAAGCGCATGGCACCAGCTTATTCACGAGTGCTATGTCTAGTCAGAAGATTTGTCCAAAAGAGTATATAGTATACCATTGTGCGAAGAAGATTACTGTCATTGCATTGTTTTAGTGACATATTGCTATTGTCATTGTATTGCTATTAATGATACAATATTGTCACAGTCATTGTATTGTTTTAGTGACATATTGCTATTGTCATTGTATTGCTATTAATGATATAATATTGTCACTGTCCATGTTGCTGCAGCTGCTGTTATCCATCTTTATTGAACGCGTTTCGCATCCAATCGGATTATTCTGTCGTTATGTTGTGGAGGGTGAGGGAGGGGAGGGAGGGGCGGGGAGGGGCGGGAGGGAGCGGCGGCGATTTGCTTTGGTCGACCTATTAGCTCATTTAACCTGACCTATTTAAATGCGCCGACCCAATTCTGTTCGCCTGTCAATCAAATCGCAGTTAATCATCCACTTCCGGTCGCCATGACCATAGCCATGCTCTCCTCAACATCCGGGTCTCAATTGCACAAAGTACACATGCGCCGATTTATTTGAACAGCCAACTCCTCTTCCTCCTCCTCCACCTCCTCTTCCTCCTCCTCTTCCTCTTCCTCATGCTGCCTCTACCTTCTGCTCTTTCTTCCACTCTTTTTCATCTCACCTCAGCTTTTGCGCGTCCTCTTTATCCTCCTCCTCCTCCGCTTCCTCCTCCACCACCCATTCCTTTACCTCTTCTCCTCTTCCTTCTTCATCTCCTCCTCCTCCTGTACCCTTCCTCCTATTTCACCTCCCTCCTCATCCTCCTCTTCCTCCCTGTCCTTTCCTCTCCCATAATTATCCTCGTGATCCTCCTGTTCCTTCCTTCCTTCCTTCCTTCCTCCTCGTCGTGTTGCCACTCAGTGACGCCCTCTGTCGTCCTGAAGAGTCTCTACTTGGGCGGAGCTGTTCATCCCGTGATTTATGGCCTTCGTGCGTGCCTTCGACCAACGATCGTGCCTTTCATAACTGCAGCGACGACGACGACAGACAGACAGACAGACAGACAGACAGACAGACAAAGAGACAGACATACATACATACAGACATAATAGACAGATAGATAGACAGACAGACAGACATACAGACAAACAGACAACAGACAGACAGACAAAGAGACAGATAGACGGAAGTAGACAGACGGGGGCAGGAAGCGGTCGACCGCCTGCAACTCTTGTCCCTCTGGCGCGTCATGCACCGTCGATGCGAGTATATATAGGACGGAACGAAGGAACGACATCGGATGCGGATAGTATTTCACGGGAAGTGAAGAAATTAACACCTGCTGCTGCACCTCGACTTCAATCAGTTGCGACGCCGACAAATTTAGCGAATCGACGAAAGCAAGAACGAATTAAAAACGAAGAAAACGAATGAGTACCGTATACATACATGAATATATATATATGTATATATAAACGTGCTTATATATAATTATATAATAATATTATATATATATATATATATATATATATATATATATATATGGACGGCGTCCATGCACTTCTTTTCGAATCTGCACACCATCCTGCCACTTATCAGCCAGCAGAGCCTGGAAAGGGAAGGGCGTCCATGGCCTTTCTTTTTCTACACTTTAAGCACTGGCGGGTGGCGACAGTATTTATACTCTGTTAAATGTTCAAGTGTGCAACTGGCTGACCCCTCGCCCAAGACATCCAAGTGTCTTATTAAAGTGTGGTGCATGAGAGGCCGGGTGAGGCAGATAATTATATCCTGCGATAGAACTAACAACAGTTAAGTTAGTTAAAGCGGAATTAGCTGCGTCATAAAATTGATGTCGAAAGAGCCACATAATTATTATAATTATGTATACCTTCCATGCAACAATCGTTTCTTTGTGGCTAAGAAAGACGAGTGTGGGGGGATGGTAGGGTGACAGTAATTTAGGGTCTAATCGTGATTCAAGCCCATTTCATTGTTCAACATCTTCGCGATCCAAAATTATAGCAAAGTAGATAATTTATACTTGTTTTTTTCTATAGTTTTTAAGTTTTCAATATCGTTCTCGCTTTTTGTTTCGTTCTACATAATTTTTCTCGTGTTTTGTTCAATTCTAGTTCGATTTCTTTCTAGTTTTTTTCTTTTTCGTCCTCGTGAACGAATCTAATCTTTTTTCGTTCTCACTTTAATCGTACATGTATCTACAACGTACATGTCACAACGGACGAGAGTCGGATGGGTTGAAAGAATAAACAGATGCTATAAATGTACGATTGACCGACTGACTGACTGACTGACTGACTGACTGACTGACTGACTGACTGACTGACTGACTGACTGGTTGACCGATTGACTGACTGACTGACCGACTGACCGGGGAGGGCTTTGCTGGAAAATGACCTGCATCCAATGAGGGGCATAGCATTTAAATGAATGGTGAAAATGAGGGACAATGGATGGTGATCAAAATGGGGGTCGGTGAGGACGATGTTTACCACCAATTACACCGGCGAATCGAACGTTGACCATGCAGCACTTAAATGGTCATTGTTATCCGTCGAATGTCAGCCAAAGACAATGGCAGAAATGGCTAGAAGCAGAACAATGACTTCGATCACTGACCAAAATCGTAATAATGAATTTATATAGCGTCTCATCAAGAGAAACTAGCCAGAGGTGCTCTCAACCTGCAGACATCTCTAAACCACATTGAAAGAGAAGGGTTTTAAATCGCTTGCGGAAAAGTAGCAAAGAAAAAGAAATTCATAACGGAAGCAATTATTTAACATGTTCCAATTCTTTAGACTGCAACACGTTTCAGCTTATTAATTAATACACCAATAATTTTAATAGATGATAGAGCAACGTGACGTATAATTATATATAGAGCTGAGTCCTCTATATATATCTATAGCTCAGAGAAACGAGAGACTGCCTGCATGTCAGCAGTCTACACTTCGATGAAGCAGGGGAGTGAGAAGTCAGCGTGCTTAATGAAGTATGTCCGTCTCGCAAGTCGTAAGTCAAGCCCAATAGAGCGCAACAGGTTTAAAGTGTTTCTCTCAACATTTATAATATGTAGCTCCTCTGTTTGATGACGTCATGAAACGCAGCATCAATCGATATATCGCCCGCAGAATAGAAGAAAGTTTGTGAGGAATGACATGTGATCACTTACCGCGATAATCATTGGTGGAAGTTGTCCCCTCTTCGGTTCACGTCCTTCTTGCCTCGACTGAAACCCATGCATGGCATTGCATTGCGCTGCACGGCATTGCATTGCATTGCATTGCATTGAATTGCATGGCATTGAATGGTCTCCTCGCTACGCAGCTCAGATATAATTATTATCATCCGATATTCGTTTACTATTCGTCTATAATATATCCGAGAGTTCTTGTTTAATGTTCACTCGCCTGATCTGCTTCCGGTTCAGAGTTGAACTCAGCATCCAATCAAAGTTCGTCTGTAAATCATCGGCAAGTAAGCAGTGGGCAGAGCAAGACAGAGATACAGACAGACAGACAAACAGACAGACAGAGACAGACAGATAGATAGAGAGACAGAGAGACGTGTCTTCATCCAGTGCAGTATCATCTCTTCGCTTACCATCATCATCATCTTCTCAGATCATCTGTCGCTATTGACGACAACATCACAACATCACAACGAATGGATGATGCTCTTCGATATCCCAGCTTCACGTTACCATGGCAACCATATGAAGCAGCAGATGACTTCTATATCGGCATCAATTGAGGAGAGAGTTAGACCGACCCATCTTTCCACCGACCCATCTTTCCACCGACCCATCCTTCCACCGACCCATCTTTCCACCGACCCATCTTTCCACTGACTCATCTTTCCACCGACCCATCTTTCCACCGACCCATCTTTCCATCGACCCATCTTTCCATCGACCCATCTTTCCACCGACCCATCTTTCCACCGACCCATCTTTCCACCGACCCATCTTTCCACCGACCCATCTTTCCACCGACCCATCTTTCCACCGACCCATCTTTCCACCGACCCATCTTTCCACCGACCCATCTTTCCACCGACCCATCTTTCCACCGACCCATCTTTCCACCGACCCATCTTTCCACCGACCCATCTTTCCACCGACCCATCTTTCCACCGACCCATCTTTCCACCGACCCATCTTTCCACCGACCGCTCTCCGATTGAATGACTGTGAACTGTGACGGTACGAGAAGGATGACCGAGAACGCGACAGACTGAGGAGCCAGAACGATCTTACCCAGGAAACATCGACGAAGCCAACACAACCAATATACTGTATATATATAGATCTATACTGTTTATATATACCGTTTATATATATATATACACACACACATATATACATACATATATATATACACATTATATATATGTATATGATGAAGCAACGGGAAATTATGGAGATTCCAGCGACCGCCTTACGCAATTATATTCAGAGGAGCAGAGCCTCCATTCTGCCCTCATTCCTCTTTCCTAACTCCCTCCCTCCCATCTCCCCTCATTCCTCCTTCCTACCTCCCTCGCTCCCTCCCATCTCCGCCCACCCACCTGCATCTTCTCTCCCTCCATTCCAACCCTCTGTGGTCTCTTCTCTCACCCACCCACCCACCCATCCCCATTGCCACCCATTCAGTCAATGGGTCTCACTTGCCCACTTGCCTTCTAGACCACCACCACCGACCGGACGGTCAAGATCACTGACGGCAATCGAGAGAGAATGGGGGGAATGGGGGGGGAGAATGGGTGAGATGAGTGGAGGAGTGTGATGGGTAGGTGGAGTGGTGAGATTGGTGAGGAGGAGGAAGGTGGGTGGGGTTGGGTGGGGGTGGGGTTGGGTGGGAGGCGAGGAGCAAAGAGCGAGCGGCAACAGTCATTAGCAAGTCTAATATCATGCACGGCAGAAGGAACGACGACCGCATCGAACGAGCGAGACGGAGCGAGGGGCGGGGTAGGGGCAACGTTCCCTCTAATATTTTTTCTGTGTGCGCGGAGCTGACGGTTGCTTGAGCAACCCAAATTTCCACGTGGGCACCATATTTTCAGAAACATTAAATTTGTGTTTGAAATATCTACAGGCCAAACTACACTAATTACACGTCTGTAATAATGTCCATTTTTATATTAAAGATGATGTAGCCTATTGCGCAGAAATCGTGTACCGTAGGCCTATATGGTTTTAATACTTATCGCAAACGAAAATATTAATGATAGCTAGGCTACGATCAATAATACCAAGCAAAATCTGAAGTAGACCTACCTGAGACTATATGATGGAGGACACATGTAGTTCTTAATCTAGTATCAAAATAATGTTCAGTGCTAAAATTTCGTTGCCTCCGGTCTTTCAGCGACGACCATTATAATTGTTGATAAAATTAATCCTGTCGATATTGACTGCCAGGTCAAGTCTCGTTGTTTGTGTTCTACTGACGTTGGAAGCTCCGTCTTTACCATCTCGCTAAGCCAATCAGTTTTAAAATTAGAATAATACCTTTTCTTCGAAAAAAGCTGTTTCATTTAGGCCTACTCTCATTCACTTTACGTTTCGACATAGCTTACAAATTTCACTCACTAAGAAATAACCCTGTATTAAACCGACCTCCAAAGTGAAATCCAACTCTGGTGATCTGTTTGTCATTTGACAGACAGGCCTGCAATATACGGCATCGTCCTATGCCTAGGGTTTTCCACTCACCTATAGGCCTTGTGGATGACTGGAGGGTTCTTTGGCTCCACCTGTTGGAACTAACTTACCAGCCGGAGCAGCCGCCTATGACGGCAAAGCAGCTGATAAGAATCAGCAAGCATCCCCTCTAAATTGGTTGGTGCCAAGCCGGTCTTCTGGTTTCGGGTCAAAGCAGGAGTCGTCAAGACGTCCAATTTAATGACTGACACAGTTAAAGATGAGGTTGGAGCATCCCTTGGGATTAGTAATCTCTTAACAGATGTTCCTCTTTGTGACTCAATGAGTGGAGCGCTTAGCTCGATTCTGGGCATTAATTATTCTCTTCAAAGCCGTGACTAGATCGTCCCTCAGATTCAACCTAGGTGGGGGAGTACGTGCTTCCAGTCTGCGTCCAGTCATTACAAAGCTCTGGAGGGGTGCGGTTATAGTCATTAGTTGGGGAATTCGTCCGGGGATAATTGACTGTTGAATGGCTAGATGGCAGCTTGGTGGTCGTCCGCGCACTCAGATATTGACTACTCGGTGGAAAAAGAAGAGATCACAAATCAATGACTTACGTCAACTTAAACAAATTTAACAAAACTTTAGTATAAATGCACTTCCTATCAAAATGTGTGCGCGGAAATTTGAAACTGCTGCGCGGGATGAGAAAATGAGGTGCGCGGCCGCGCTGCCGCGCAGCTTAGAGGGAACGTTGGGTAGGGGGCGACCAGAGGGAAGAGACGATACAGGGACAGATGGAAGGACACGTACATGGACATGCAAAGGGTGACAGAGACAGACAGGCAGGCATAATTATGGCTCTCCGTCTAGCTATCTCTTTCTGTCTGCCTGTGTGCCTTTCTCTCTATGCCTTTCTCTCTCTATGCCTTTCTCTCTATTCATGTCTCTCTATGCCTTTCTTTCTATGTCTGTGTCTCCTTCTGTCTCTCTATGCCTGTCTCTCTATGCCTGTGTCTCCTTCTGTCTCTCTATGCATGTCTCTCTATGCCTTTGTCTCCTTCTGTCTATCTATTTTTGTCTCTCTATGCCTGTGTCTCCTTCTGTCTCTCTAAGGCTGTCTGTCTCTCTTTCTGCATGTCATCGAACGAGTGAAAGGAATTGTTTTGTCTGTCTGTCTCGCTGTCAGCCAATGCGAAGGATCGGAATAGTCTTCGTGTTAAAAGCAGAAATGAGCTGATCAGTCAGTTTAGGGCTTTAACCTTTATATTAAGTTTTCACATGTGAATTGTGATATGGGATAGATATAATTATGTTGAGTTTATTGATTCATATAATGACCATCAGAGCCTGCAAACATACCTACTTACATAGCCAGCAGTACAGCAGGATCCCTCCCTCCCCTTCCCTTCCTCCCTCTCTCGCTACTTTCATCTCTCCTCTTCTCCTCCTTCCTTCAGTCTCTCCCTCTATCTATCTTTCCATTCCTCTCTATGCAACGAACAGAGACTCTCGTGCTTTGACCTCTGCAAGACTTGTCTCACTTGAGATTGTCTTCTCATCTATACATCAGGGGTTCTCAAACTGTTGTACGCGTACCCCTGCATGGGGGTACGCAGGGCGCCGGTAGGGGTACGCGAAAAATTCCAGAAATGCAGCCTAGATAATTTTGAGGGTTTTTTGAGTTTATGATCTTCGTGTCCATCTTTCTTTGTTTTGCAATGATTTTTAACGTTGCAACGCAGTGGCGTAGCCAGGAATTTTTTATGGGGGGTTTATGGCCGGAAACCCTGTTTTTTTGCCATTTTTTCTTACTTAAATGGAAAAATAACCTTAAAAAAACCTTTTTTCGGAGCCAATGGGGGGGTTTTAACCCCCGAAACCCCCCCTTGCCTACGCCACTGTTGCAACGTAACAGCATCGTCATTTATTTCTTTCACAACATATATTTAGACTCACAATAAGACTTATATATAGTGCATGCAACATAATTTATGCTCAGGTCAATTACTATAATTTTGAAACAAATAATGTAGCCTATAAATGGTTGAAAGTAACAAAGCCAGAAAATCTCAGCCTATAGAGCTCATATAGTGGAGAGCTGAATTGGCCTAAGGATTAATTTAATAATATGATGGAGCTTTAAATTTTGTGATTCCTTTCAGCACGCCATATCTAAACTATTCTTGCTATAAAAAACAAATATCGGGTAAATTTGCGCTTGAAATTGACAAATATTAAACCAGATAAGGCCTACTTTATATCTTTGCTATAGTCTAAACAAGACCACAGCACTATGGATTTGTTTTTTCTTACAGGGGTTGTAGACCAATTTCCCCCTTTTAAATTTGCTTATAAGATGATATGATTCAAATATTTTTGCTCCTTATATACGACTTTAATAAACGATGTCACCAATGATTAAATGGACTTATAATAATTATTATTCTTGCTACCAAAAACAAACATGGGGTAAATTTGCGTTAGATGTCACTGTAAGTGGACCTCGCAGTGACATTTTGTTTCTGATCTGACTTTGCTGGAGGTTCGCCATCTTTCGATTTTTTTACATGGGGTACAATAAAAATAAAGTTTGAGAACCCCTGGTATACATGTATCGTATGATGTATGTCTTCAATATCATTTTGACGGCGCTAAAGAAATAGTCTTTCGATCGCTCTCGCTAGACCTATTTTTTCTCAGACATAATTATTTACCGACTTCTTTGTCTATCAGCTGACATAATACGATGCATGCAGTAATTACCTATTCACTTATTTACCTGTGGATCTATATACCTTACCTTACACTATTCATCCAAAGTTATCTGCTGTCTATAAGCAACTGCCTGCTTCCTGCTTACACGAACATGTATGCCGGTATATTAACTGTAAATACGCATGAATTACACAGACAGACAAACAGACAGACAGAGAGACATACATACAGTCAGACAGACAGACAGACAGACAGACAGACGGACGGATGGACGGACGGACATGAAAGGATGGAGAGGGAAGGAAGTCATCTTCGTTGTATGCTTTGCTCTTTGAACAGCGATGAAGGAGTGAAAGAAGAAGATGCGAGAAACGGTCGACATCTGCGGCAGCAGCAGCAGCAGCAGCAGCAGCAGCATGGTGCTGCAGCTGAGGCATCTAAGTGGCCGACAGAGGTTGGATGCTGAAAAGAGAGAGAGAGAAAGAGAGAGAAAGAGAGAGATGATGATACAGACAGACGAGACACTCCGAGAGAGACAGAGACAGAGAAAGAAAGAGAGACAGAGACAGAGACAGAGAAAGAAAGAGAGACAGAGATGGAGAAGCGAGAGAGGGAGAGAGAGAGGATGGAGGGGACATGAGATGGGACATCCGATGGTCTCTGTTCACGGCATGGCTGCTGCTGCTGCTGCTGGTGGTGTAGGGAACAAGCGACGAGAGGATGAGGATGAGGATGAGGATGAGGATGAGGATGAGGATGAGGATGAGGATGAGGATGAGGATGAGAGGCATAAAGCAGCGTCTGTCTCTAATTGCCCAATCTGACCTCAGCGTTTCAGACCTAATCAAGACCTATTGGTCCCAATCGGACGATTAGCAACGCCTTCCTAAACGACGTCGGAGACCATCACTCTCCATTCCACCATCTCGTCCATCCATCCATCCGTCCATCCATCCATCCAGCAATCCTTCCATCCATCCATTCATTCTTCCCTTCATCCTTCTTTCCTTCCATTCATCCTTCCTTCCCTTCGTCCTTCTTTCCTTCCTTCCTTCACTCCTTCTTTTCTTCCTTCCTTCCTTCACTCCTTCTTTTCTTCCTTCCTTCACTCCTTCTTTTCTTCCTTCCTTCCTTCACTCCTTCTTTTCTTCCTTCCTTCCTTCCTTCCTTCCTTCCTTCCTTCATTCCTTCCTTCACTCCTTCTTTTCTTCCTTCCTTCCTTCCTTCCTTCCTTCTTTTCTTCCTTCCTTCCTTCACTCCTTCTTTTCTTCCTTCCTTCCTTCCTTCCTTCCTTCCTTCCTTACTTCTTTTCTTCCTTCCTTCCTTCACTCCTTCTTTTCTTCCTTCCTTCCTTCCTTCCTTCCTTCCTTCCTTCCTTCATTCCTTCGTTCCTACCTTCCTTCCCTTCTTCCTTCCTTCCTTCCTTCCTTCCTTCCTTCCTTCCTTCCTTCCTTCCTTCCTTCCTTCCTTCCTTCCTTCCTTCCTTCCTTCCTTCCTTCCTTCCTTCCTTCCTTCCTTCCTTCCTTCCTTCCTTCCTTCCTTCCTTCCTTCCTTCCTTCCTTCCTTCCTTCCTTCCTTCCTTCCTTCCTTCCTTCCTTCCTTCCTTCCTTCCTTCCCTCCTATTCTCCATGGAGAGGTGATTTATTTGAACATGATAGGGGTAGTGACTGATTGAATGTTGATTTGGGAGGTGATTGGGGAGTGATTATTTGGATAATTGGGGAAGTGCTTAATGTAATATATTGATTGGGTAATGGATTGATTGAATGATAATTGAGGAAGCCATTGATTAAATGATGGGAGAAGCAAATTATTGTATGATGTTTGAGGAGGTGTTTGATTGAATGATGATTGGTGAAGTGAATTATTCGAAGATGTTTGAACAAGTGATTGACTGGATGATGATAGAAGAGGTGATTGAATGTAGAATGATTAGGGGAAGTGATTGATTGTATGATGATAGAGGAGGTGATTGAAAGTATACATATATAATGGTTGGGAAAGTGTTTGATTGAATGATGATTGGGGTAATGCTTGATTGAATGATGATTGGGGTAGTGATTGATTGAATGATGATTGGGGTAATGTTTGATTGAATGATGATTGGGGTAATGTTTGATTGAATGATGATTGGGGTAGTGATTGATTGAATGATGATTGGGGTAATGTTTGATTGAATGATGATTGGGGTAATGATTGATTGAATGATGATTGGGGTAATGTTTGATTGAATGACGATTGGGGCAATGCTTGATTGAATGATGATTGGGGTAATGTTTGATTGAATGATGATTGGGGTAATGTTTGATTGAATGATGATTGGGGTAGTGATTGATTGAATGATGATTGGGGTAATGTTTGATTGAATGATGATTGGGGTAATGATTGATTGAATGATGATTAGGGTAATGTTTGATTGAATGACGATTGGGGCAATGCTTGATTGAATGATGATTGGGGTAATGTTTGATTGAATGATGATTGGGGTAATGTTTGATTGAATGATGATTGGGGTAATGTTTGATTGAATGATGATTGGGGTAGTGATTGATTGAATGATGATTGGGGTAATGTTTGATTGAATGATGATTGGGGTAATGATTGATTGAATGATGATTGGGGTAATGTTTGATTGAATAATGATTGGGGTAGTGATTGATTGAATGATGATTGGGGTAATGTTTGATTGAATGATGATTGTGGTAGTGATTGAATGAATGATGATTGGGGTAATGTTTGATTGAATGATGATTGGGGTAGTGATTGATTGAATGATGATTGGGGAAGTGTTTGATTGAATGATGATTGGGGAAGTGTTTGATTGAATGATGATTGGGGAAGTGTTTGATTGAATGATGATTGGGGTAGTGATTGATTGAATGATGATTGGGGTAGTGATTGATTGAATGATGATTGGGGTAATGTTTGATTGAATGATGATTGGGATAATGTTTGATTGAATGATGATTGGGGAAGTGTTTGATTGAATGATGATTGGGGAAGTGATTGAATGAATGATGATTGGGGTAATGTTTGATTGAATGATGATTGGGGTAGTGATTGATTGAATGATGATTGGGGAAGTGTTTGATTGAATGATGATTGGGGAAGTGTTTGATTGAATGATGATTGGGGTAGTGATTGATTGAATGATGATTGGGGTAGTGATTGATTGAATGATGATTGGGGTAATGTTTGATTGAATGACGATTGGGGCAATGCTTGATTGAATGATGATTGGGGTAATGTTTGATTGAATGATGATTGGGGTAATGTTTGATTGAATGATGATTGGGGTAGTGATTGATTGAATGATGATTGGGGTAATGTTTGATTGAATGATGATTGGGGTAATGATTGATTGAATGATGATTGGGGTAATGTTTGATTGAATGACGATTGGGGCAATGCTTGATTGAATGATGATTGGGGTAATGTTTGATTGAATGATGATTGGGGTAATGTTTGATTGAATGATGATTGGGGTAATGTTTGATTGAATGATGATTGGGGTAGTGATTGATTGAATGATGATTGGGGTAATGTTTGATTGAATGATGATTGGGGTAATGATTGATTGAATGATGATTGGGGTAATGTTTGATTGAATAATGATTGGGGTAGTGATTGATTGAATGATGATTGGGGTAATGTTTGATTGAATGATGATTGTGGTAGTGATTGAATGAATGATGATTGGGGTAATGTTTGATTGAATGATGATTGGGGTAGTGATTGATTGAATGATGATTGGGGAAGTGTTTGATTGAATGATGATTGGGGAAGTGTTTGATTGAATGATGATTGGGGAAGTGTTTGATTGAATGATGATTGGGGTAGTGATTGATTGAATGATGATTGGGGTAGTGATTGATTGAATGATGATTGGGGTAATGTTTGATTGAATGATGATTGGGATAATGTTTGATTGAATGATGATTGGGGAAGTGTTTGATTGAATGATGATTGGGGAAGTGATTGAATGAATGATGATTGGGGTAATGTTTGATTGAATGATGATTGGGGTAGTGATTGATTGAATGATGATTGGGGAAGTGTTTGATTGAATGATGATTGGGGAAGTGTTTGATTGAATGATGATTGGGGTAGTGATTGATTGAATGATGATTGGGGTAGTGATTGATTGAATGATGATTGGGGTAATGTTTGATTGAATGATGATTGGGATAATGTTTGATTGAATGATGATTGGGGTAGTGATTGATTGAATGATGATTGTGGTAGTGATTGAATGAATGATGATTGGGGTAATGTTTGATTGAATGATGATTGGGGTAGTGATTGATTGAATGATGATTGGGGAAGTGTTTGATTGAATGATGATTGGGGAAGTGTTTGATTGAATGATGATTGGGGAAGTGTTTGATTGAATGATGATTGGGGTAGTGATTGATTGAATGATGATTAGGGTAGTGATTGATTGAATGATGATTGGGGTAATGTTTGATTGAATGATGATTGGGATAATGTTTGATTGAATGATGATTGGGGAAGTGTTTGATTGAATGATGATTGGGGAAGTGATTGAATGAATGATGATTGGGGTAATGTTTGATTGAATGATGATTGGGGTAGTGATTGATTGAATGATGATTGGGGAAGTGTTTGATTGAATGATGATTGGGGAAGTGTTTGATTGAATGATGATTGGGGTAGTGATTGATTGAATGATGATTGGGGTAGTGATTGATTGAATGATGATTGGGGTAATGTTTGATTGAATGATGATTGGGATAATGTTTGATTGAATGATGATTGGGGAAGTGTTTGATTGAATGATGATTGGGGAAGTGATTGAATGAATGATGATTGGGGTAATGTTTGATTGAATGATGATTGGGGTAGTGATTGATTGAATGATGATTGGGGAAGTGTTTGATTGAATGATGATTGGGGAAGTGTTTGATTGAATGATGATTGTGGTAGTGATTGATTGAATGATGATTGGGGTAATGTTTGATTGAATGATGATTGGGGTAATGCTTGATTGAATGATGATTGGGGAAGTGATTGAATGAATGATGATTGGAGTAATGTTTGATTGAATGATGATTGGGGTAATGTTTGATTGAATGATGATTGGGGTAGTGATTGATTGAATTTTGAATTGGGAGATGACTTCTATAATTCAGGTTCTCTAACACAGTGGTTCCCAAAGTGGTGGTCCGCGGACCGGCACCGGTCCGCGGAGATAGGATCGCCGGTCCGCGGAGAAGAGTTAAAAATTTAAAAATAAACTATATAATTAATAGTTTATTTGTTTGAAATTGTGAAATTATTCGATTTGCTGTCCACCATTTATTCAAATTTCTGTTTTAATAGTTAAAAATTTGAAATAAATCAACGCGCCTTATTTTAGCTTACCATGCAGATGGCGAATTAAAACAACTTAAATTTATTCTAAGCTTACTCTATCGATGACTGCAGTCAATTTCGAGCTTATATTGTTGATATATTCTATGGAATGGTGAGCGATAACCTAGTCTTAGACTATTCCTAGTAAACGCTGGATGCAGAGTTAAAAAATTGTCTAACATGGTAGGCCCTACACAACTTTTAGTTTAAACTTTGAATATAAGCAAACGTCTTTGAATGAAAAATTGAGAAAAACGTCAGAAAACAAATACGAAAAACCCCAGCAGACGCAGATTGCTAAAAGCACCAAGGTTAGTGTTTGTGCATTGAAAGCATCTTTCCTTGCATCTCTACGCATCGCAAAGGCCATTATTATTATTATTATTATTATCATTATTTTATTATTATTATTATTATTATTATTATTATTATTATTATTATTATTATTATTATTATTATTATTATTATTAGGCCTATTATTAAACTGTCGTTTATTTATGGCGCACCTAAAAAAATCTTGCACAAATAGCGTTTAACAGCAAAGTCTACTCATAATATCTTAAACAAATAAGGCTTCAATCACATGTAAATGTCGGCTAATTGAATAAACTCTATCGATGACTGCCTTATACTAATACCTATTACTAATCACACACCATCACCTTCCTCAGGCTCCTCTATCCATCACACCTCGGGCCTTTCACTCGAAACTAAAGACACTCCTGTTCAAGAACTCTTATCCTGTTTCACCTGATCCCCCACCCTCCAATTCCCGGCTCAGACGACACCCACCTTAGTAGCTGTTCCACACCTCTGATCATACGGTACCTCGACCCGGACCACCATGGACTACTCTTACGGACAACCCTTTTGACTCAACGCATTTGATCCTGATCCTATGGTAACTCGACCCGGACCACCACGGACTACTCTCACGGACAACCCTCCTAACTCAACGCAGCGCTCGTGAATAAGCCGGTGCCCCGCGCTTGGCTTTCCAGTGGCGCTTTAGAAATTAGGAGATTACGATTACGATTACGATTACGATTACGATTATATTTTAGTCTTTTTATAATTATATTTATTTCGCCTTTGTTTGCCATCGTCATTTAGGCCTAAGTTAGTGGTCCGCGAGCTTCGCCAAAAATTATTGCCGGTCCGCGGCCTACTGAAGTTTGGGAACCACTGCTCTAACATATATAGTATATAGTATAGTATATATACGCACGTTTGAATGCAAAATGACGCCGATCCATTCTCCGTTGTGTCTTCTCTTCGTGTTTTGATATCCGTCCACCATCATCATCATCATCGAGTATAGATATCAACATCTGTTTTCGTCTTATACTCTTCATTGGAGGTATAACTTATTGAATGAAAATTGAGCACGCGATGGTTTCGATGGCAAATTGGGAGCTGAATCTTTGGTTGGTGACTGGGACCTGGGTAATGATTTGGTGTTAGTAAGGTATATTAGAATAGGTTATGTAATATGTATACGCAGAGAATAATGGCGTAAGGAACATATATGGAAAAAGAGGAAATAATATTAGACTACATAGAGGAATACGGAAAAGCTTGCATGAGCAGAAAGTAGAACTGGGATAATGGAGAAGAAACAGGAGGTCCGCCTCCTGTTTCTTCTCCATTATCCCACAATGCAATCTGTTCCTCATCCTCCTCCTTCTCCTCCTATTTTCTCCTCTTCCTCCTCTTCCTCCTCCTCATTTTTCTGCTCATCGACCTCTGCTTCTTCCTCCTCTTCCTTCTTTTGTTTTCCTCTTCCTCCTCCTCCTGCTTCTGTCCCTGCTCCTCCTCCACTTCTTCTTCTTCTTCTTCTTCTTCTTCTTCTTCTTCTTCTTCTTCTTCTTCTTCTTCTTCTTCGTCATCTTCTTCTTCCTCCTC
>OX457041.1:556119-568619 GCA_949752735.1 Lumbricus terrestris | reverse complement strand
TCTCTCTCTCTCTCTCTCTCTCTCTTCTTTGTCTCTTTCTGTCTGTCTGTTCATTTCTCTGTCCGTATCTGTCTCTCTTGTCTGTAAGTCTCTCGTTGCCTCTTTCATTCCGTATGCCTCATGCACTGTGTGTGTGTGTGTGTGTACGTGTGTGTGTGTGCGTGTGTGTGTGTGTGTGTGTACGTGTGTGTGTGTGTGTGTGTGTGTGTGTGTGTGCGTGTGATTATGCAACACAAAATAAGAACTGCAGCAGCCATTCCACCTCGTCAACCACACATACATACATACAGACGATCTTCATTCAGAGGTCAAATTAATTGTTCTCATATTGACGCATATAATTATATATATATATATATATATATATATATATATATATATATATATATATATATATATATATATATGCTGCGACTTCTATGGCGCCTATAAGTCCAACAGAACGAAAGAACAGAAGCGATGAGTAATTTCTGTCTTTAGATATGGTCTCTTTTATTATAATCACTGCATGGTTCAGATGGATGACAAGTGACGACCAATTGAAGCTGTTCTTCTATAGTTTACAGGTATACATCGAGATCAGTTGAAGTCAAGGAAGACGCCATTTTGGAATCGAAGAGACGCCATTTTGGAATCGAAGAGACGCCATTTTGGAATCGAAGAGACGCCATTTTGGAATCGAAGAGACGCCATTTTGGAATCGAAGATTCGCCATTTTGGAGTGAAGGAAGAAGTGATGAATCTTGAGTGAAGACTTCGTTTGAAGTGAAGGAAGACGTCAAATTGGTGTCGACAAATCACATTATTGTTATTATACAGGGTGGGCCAGCATAAATGTCCCGACTTTGCAGGCGTATAACTTCGCCAATTTTTAACATTTATTTATACTTAATGCATCAAATTAAAGGTATTTCACTCTAGTATTAACTCTAAAAAAAGTCGAACTGATACTAGTCTCGGTTTTAATTATATGCCCGGAACAGCGCTAGCTACCATATTTTGCTGTCATTTGTGACGCAACCTGGCGCCGTTGACAGACGATGATCGCGTTTCGATCTTAATTTTACGAACTGGTAAGGGATTTAATTCGTTTGAAATGATTAACGAATATTCTAACAGAGGATGGAATAAACAATACCTTGTATTATCTGCTACGGAAAATTAATAAAACAAGACTTTCTACTTGCAAACCATGGGAATCGGAGCGCACGGCGCTCACATCCGCTAACATTGCTCGTGTGTCCGCGTACATTTGCAGTCAAGACAATGACCAGGGCAGGCCCTGCATGCAAATTCAGCGCAAAACAGGCCGTCTTGGAAGCACTGAATAGCGTATTGGAAAAGATTATAGACCTAAAGTTAAAGTAATTTGTCGACGAGAAGTCCCACGAACTCTCCAGCTCTTACGCAAAGAAACGACTGGCAGCGTGCAAGCGTCTGAAGCAGCGCATGGCAGTGCACGGCTGTTGGCAAAATTGAAAGGACGCGGTTTTGCGATTAGAATATACTCATGGTAGGGACCCTACAAACACTCAAAATGATCGTGTCTACGCGCGTTTTAGCAAAAAACGATAGAATTTTCCCGGGAAACGGCGTCATAATGCGTCAGTAATGACAAAAAACGGTAGCTAGCGCTGACCCAAGTATATAATTAAAACCGAGACTAGTATCAGTTCGACTTTTTTAGAGTTAATACTAGAGTGAAATACCTTTAATTTGATGCATCAAGTATAAATAAATGTTAAAAATTGGCGAAATTATACGCCTGCAAAGTCGGGACATTTATGCTGGCCCACCCTGTATATAAATAGGAAGAGGTCATCATCAACAAAGTGACGTCAGTTTTGCGTCAAAGAAGACGTCATGCTGGAGTGAGTTATTGGAGTTAAAACACCAAAATGATGACGTCAAACACTAAATGCGCAAATGCAAAAATTCTAAGTTTTTTTAGCGAATAAAATGTGATCGCGTTTCGAAATGATTTCCTTCCGTTTACTGCTTTAATGTTTGCAGAAATGAAATAATCCATATATATATATATAGGTCCACAAGTCCAAATACATACATATAAATCCTATATATATATATATAGGCTATGTATTGACGCAATATATATATATATATATCATATGTGTAGATAATGTGTGTGTATATATATATATATATATATTAAAAATAGCATATATTCAATTTCACAAGTATATACAATTATACATATTGTATAATTATAATATTATACATGTATAAATTATGTATGCACAGTGTGGTACTGCAGTGTGTATACGTATACTATGCTTGAGACAAATTACAATGTGACGACGTCGTAGACCAACATAGAGTTGAACTCTGCAGGAGTCGAATGGAAATGAGGACAAATATATCCGCAGCTGCAGTCTTTGTGTATACTTTGCAAATTTGCATCCGATTATTAAACAGTAGCCCATATAATATATACATATATACATATATATATACATATATACATATACACATATATACATTGATATATATATATATACATATAATGTATATGTATATTGTATTTGGACGGGTTTTCATATATATTTTATTATGCATGACTGCATGTGACGTAAATACACTGTGTCCCAATAAATCGGGCACCATTTTTATAATGTGAATAAAACAGGCAAATCTTAATCGATTTTCAAAATTTCAAAACTTTTTTCATCCTGAGATAATTATCTTACACTGTGTCAACACCCAATTGACCTTCAAAGTTTTCTCCCGTTTTTTCCCTTGTATTCAGTAGCGTAGCCTACACCTAGCCTAGTCACTGTATTTCGATATCTAAAGCTAGTGTATAAATCTCTAAAGTTCTTAACTTGTTCAATTACAACAAAGCTCTGTTTCTTGTATTTTCTTCTTCTTCGTTCATAACACACGCAGATATCACAACAATAGATCAACGACGACAAACGCTTGAATTCTACGACAGCAACGCAACTATATTATTATCTAAACTCCACTGTTCTCTAAAACGTCTTCTACTCTCTCTCTACTATCAACGCCTTCTTCTACTACTTCTTACACTGTCTGGGCGTACACTCTTCCCCTGGCCGCTCTGTCCTTCTATCTGCCTCTCTCCGTGTATCTGTCCGTCTGTCTGTCTATCTCTCTCTCTCTCTCGCGCTCTCCGGCGACGGTCGGCCGAGCCGCGCTAAACTTTCCCGCCAGTCTGGCACCTGCAGGCCTAACTGTCTAGACGCTGACCTTGAGCTGGTCTAGTCGTACGCCTAAACATCAACTGCCTAAATAGACTATACAAAATTAGCTCACATTACCTCCTTCCTTTCTTTTAAAGAGAGCTAATTACCTATAAAAATTAGCGAACGTACCTTAACTAAACAATGCAAATAGTCCATAACATAATACATCATAAAATATCTTATACTACAATCTAGACAGACAATCAGCTACTACATTCAATTTACCTTTCTTATAGTTCAATAGAATGTCAAAATTTTGCAATGATAAAGACCATCTGACTAATTTAGCAGATTTCGACATTGATTCAGTCAAATAAACTAAAGGGTTATGGTCCGTAAACACATTGATTTTAGAACCAATAAGAATTTCTTTCAACTTGTTTAAAGCCCATATGATCGCATAGGCTTCCTTCTCAATCGTCGCCCACCTCCTCTGGGTATCTGTCAGCTTCTGACTGATAAATGAAACGGGACGTTCTATCCCTTCCTCGTCCACCTGAGACAGGACCGCTCCCACAGCAAAATCACTGCTATCACAGTACAAATTAAATGGTTTCCCAACCTCAAACATATATAGAATCACATTTGACAAGACAATCTGCTTAAGGGAATCAAAGGCTTTCTGATATACATCAGTCCAAACAATGTTATCAGGTACTTTCTTGCTAGTCAAGTCTGTTAATGGTTTAGCAATTTCAGCAAAATTACAAATAAACTGTCTGTAAAATCCAAAAAATCCTAAGACTTGCTTCACTTCCTTTCTGGTTTCAGGTTTCTTCAAATTAATTAAACTGTCAATCCTGTCTGGATTCATCATCTTCTTCCCCGATCCTATGAGGTGACCGATGAACTTCACCTCACTCTTACCAAACACACATTTCTTCAAGTTCAAGGTTACATTATGCAGTCTTATTTGTTTCAAAAATAATTCCAAATGTTTCAAATGAATGTCCCAATCATTAGAATGCACTGCAATGTCATCAACATAAGGTTCAGTAAAATCATGAATCGGTTGCAAAATCATATTTATCGCTTTTACAAAAGTCCGTCCTGAGTTAATCATTCCAAAAGGAACACGCGTAAATTCATACAGTCCATTATGTGTAACGAACGCAGTCTTCCATTTGTCACTCTTTTTCACAGGACAAGTCCAATATGCACTGCGACAGTCCAGAACAGAAATGAACTTGGATTTTCCAACTTTGCTCAAGACATCGTTGACGATTGGCATAGGATATCGACAATTTTCAGTAAAAGAGTTAATGTACCTGTAGTCACAAGCCAATCTCAAGGATCCATTCTTCTTTTTGACGATGACAAGTGGACTTGCCATTCTGCTTGACGATGGTTGAATAATGTTTTCTTTCAGCATCTCTTGTATTTGTTTTTCCACTTCTGCTCGGTATATTAATGGTATTCGATATGCCATGAATTCTTTTTCGCGAAAGTCTGGTCTCAGCACCACTTCGTGTTCTACCAATGTACATAATCCAGGTTTGTCTGAGAATCTGTCTGCATATCGATTCAGTACATCAAGTAATTGTTTCTGTTGTTCGCTGGTCAGATGTCCAATTTGTTCGTAATCCAATTGAAGTGACTTCTGTTTTGTCTCTGAATAGTCTTCCTTCAGTGGTATTTCTACCACTGATCCAAATTCTTCATCCTCTTCCACAATCAGACCACAAGACAATGTTCTCGTAATGAACTTCCTCATCTTGTTAGCATGAATAATCCGTCGACCGTTTTCGTTCATGTCCACCAGATACGAATATTTGGATCTTCTTTGCAGGACCTTGCATGGACCATGCCATCGTGAGATCAATTTATTGGTTGACGTAGGATACAGCACGATGACGTTCTCTCCTGGCTCGAATTCTTTATCTTTTGCTCTTTTGTTGTATTGACTGGCGTACTGTTTTTGCTTTTCTCCAGCACAACTCTCGGCGAATGTCAAGGCCTTTTCCATGTCGGCTCTTAAATTTTTCAGGTATTTTGCCGGTTGCACTCCAATGTTCGGTGGTAGATTTATTTCTTTGGTCCAGCTTTCTTTAAGGATGGTGAGTGGCCCTCTCGGCAACTTTCCATAGACCAGCAAATACGGTGCCACTCCTGTAGTTGCGTTAGGCACTTCTCTCAATGCCCATACTGTAAATGGAATAATTTTATGCCACTGTCTCGGATTTTCCACAACGACATGATGAATCATTTTCTTGAACGTTTGATTCCATCTCTCCACCAATCCTGCCGCTTCTGGATGTCCTGGCGAATCGAATCGAGGACAACATCCCATCAGTTTCAGAAATTCTCTTGTTAGACTGGCTGTAAAATTCGTCCCTCTGTCGCTCGTGATCACTGACGGAACTCCCACATCCATGAACAGCTTCATCAAAGCTTCGCATACAGCCTTCGCGGTCAATGACTTCATCAAGAATATTGTCGGCCATCTCGTACATGAGTCCACGATGCACAAACAATACTTATGCCCTGCTGCTGAAGTTGGTTCGATCGGTCCTACGACGTCCATGGTCATTCTTCTGAACGGCACATCCTCTCTTGGTATTGGTGTAATCGGCACTCGATCCATCACCAAACTTCGTGCTTTCAGCTGACACTTCTCACAGGACTTGCAGAACTTCACCACATCTCTACGCATTCTTGGCCACACAAAGGACAACTTGATACGTTCCCTTGTCTTCTCTTCTCCCAAGTGTCCGCCAAATACTGACTCATGTGCCAATTCCATCACCTGAATTCTTCTTTCCTTCGGCAACACCAACTGATACACCAACTGGTCCAACATTTGATGCTTCTTATACATCAACCCATTCACCACACTAAACTCTGATCCTTTGTCTTCAGCTATCTTCCACCACGACCTCAGTGACTCGTCATTTCTCTGCTGCTCTTCAAATTTCATTGCGTCTGCCAATTGTCTTTCATCATTCGTATTCTCGGCAAACAAATCCCTCATACTCGTGTCCATTTCACCATCACTTCCAGAATCATCATAATCATTATCACGTTCACATGCAACCATCTCTTCTTCAATTTCATTGTTTCCGGATGTTATTCCTTCTTCTTCTTGAATGCTTTGTTCATCATCGCTTTCTGTATCCTCATCTAGCAAACTTTCATTTGACTTTTCCTCTTCTCCTTCTTCCACTTCATTTCTCCGACTCTGTGCTCTTGTAGTCACATTCGCTTGCAATTCTCCTTGTAATACATTCACTGGTGGAACCTCTTTCAGTTCTGCGATTATCTCCGGATGCAGCAAGAACTTCTCTTTGTTATCTTTGCACAAGACTGCCGGAATGCTGGCACACACTAAGGTTAAATATGGCGCGATATTTACTCCCTTGTCTTTCCAATCTCCTCCTTCGTTATGACAACTCATCCGCACTTCGATTTTCACCAACTTAGCTGGAATGGGTTCTCCAGCCACACATTGCAAATGTACTCTGCCAATTTCTTCCACTGTCGCTCCTTTCAACAATTCCTCATTGATTACTGGAATCTCAGTACCAGAGTCGATCAGCGCTCTGACTTGCACGGGATGACAACTGTCATCATTTCCACGTATCTCTACATTGACATGCTGTAGTAAAGACTTCTTTGTACGTTGACACTCATCTTTGCTTTCTGTTTCTCGACCAGCATCTTTAATTGGAGTAGAATTTACTATTTCTCTCTGTATAGCAAATTGAGGCGTGCACTTCATCACTGACTTCACTTCCGTTTCGCGGTTGTCTTGTTCTTCATACTGATTCGGTGCATTCCTTACTTGTATCTGATTTACTCTGAGATTTTCTGCACTTCGAGTAAATCTATTTCTCAGATTTGTCATTCTTGGTGGTGCTTTGCAATCCTTTATCAGATGTCGGTCTGACTGACAATTATGGCAACGTTTCTTAATAATCCCTCTCTGTTCAGTGTTCTCCCGCCTGTAATTGTACGCTGTATTGTTTTCTCTTTGGCGTCCCATCACTGGAATTCGACTGTACATTTGTCTGTCACCCGTTGCTTCTCTTCTATCTTGACCAAACTGTCTTCCAGGAGCACCATCATTCCTCGCTTCGTTATTTCTGGCTTGGTTTCCTGTTTCTTTGTTATTACAATTCCACCTGGGTTGCTTCGAACTATTACCCCATGCTTCATATCTCGGTTTGTCTTGAAACATTATACCAATTCGATTGTTCACGTGCACGTCTGCGAGTTCTGCAACATTACTGGCTTCCAAGCATTCAGTACCCTCTTTTGCTAGTACGAACTGTAGTGGACCCGGTGGTAGACATTCTTTCAATTTATCCGCCACCAACAGATCAAATAACTTCTCGTAGCTTTTACCCACTCGCCTACTTCTGACATAATAGTTCAACAGGTTCTTTAATCTTGCTGTAAACATCGTGTATGTTTCTTCCGCCGTTTTCCTCGCATCTCCAAATCGTGATCGATATTCTCTCGCTGTCAATTTGAATTCTTTCAGTAAATGTTCTTTCACTATGTCGTAATCGTCTAGATCATCGAAAGACAATCGGTTCAACACCGTTCTTGCTCTTGGCGTCATTAGTGGCAACAGCAATTTGACCCAAAACTGCTTTTCCACCGTAAAACTGTTGAATGCATTCTCAACTGTCTCAAAATATAATGGCACCTCCATCATATCATATGGCATCTTAGGTAATACGTGTTTCATTGCATCACCTATCTTTTTAATCTTGGACACCATTGTCTCACTTTCTCTGACCCTGGTTCGTTCTGACTCTTCACGACTTCTTCTTTCGTCTTCATTTCGTTCCCTCAGTCTATTTTGATCTTCTACCCTACGCAGTTCTTCTTGTTCTATCTTTTGCTGCAACAATTCTAACTGTCTTCTGCGTTCCTCCTTTTCTATAGCCATTTCTCGGAGCTGAGCTTCCTTAAGAGCGAGTTTTTTTTGTTCTAATTCTAATTGTTCTTCCCTTTCTCTTTCCGCTTTTTCCAAATTTTCTTTCTCCATTTTCAATTCTTCCTGTCGAATCTCTTCGGCTCTTTGTAATTCTGCCAAACGCATGGCTTCTTTGTCTTCCTCACGCATCTTTTGCTCTTCGATCTGTTGTTTTCGTATTTCTTCATCACTTTTCCTTGCCCTCTCGTATTCTATCATCAATTCCATTCTTCTTCGTTCTGCTTCGTCACGATCTTTTTTCATTTGTTCTAGCTGAAGCTGGAACTGCTGCTTCTGCATCTGTATCTCTTCTTGTCTCATCCTTTCTGCTTGTTCTGTTCTTACTTTTTCCTCTTGTCTCCGTTCTTTCTCTTCTTGTTTTTGTTCTTTCTCCTCTCGTCTCCGTTGCTCCTCTTTTTCTTTCTCTTCTTGTTTCCGTTCTTTCTCTTCTTGTCTGCGTTGCTCCTCTTTTTCTTTTTCTTCCTGTCTACGTTTCTCCTCTTTTTCTTTCTCTTCTTGTCTGCGTTGCTCCTCCTTTTCTTTCTCTTCTTGTTTCCGTTCTTTCTCTTCTTGTCTGCGTTGCTCCTCCTTCATCATCATAAATTGCATCAACGCCTCCATAGACATAGCCTGTGGTTTCTCCTCAACGCCACCTACAGCGCCTTTCTCTTCAGCTTCCTTTAGCCACACCTCTGCTAGGGCTCTCATCAAATTTTCCCTTGACATCTCTTCGACTTCTTCTACGTCGAGACCCTCTTCAATTAATAACTTTATTAATCGAGCAGAAGACATCTTCTTTATACTGGCCTGCTTTTGTTCCGTGAGCTTCTCCATCTTACTTTCTTACTTCAACTGATTTGCGTGAAGAAATCGAGGGAGTGACTATGCTTTCTGCAATTAGCTGACTTTACTTCTTATGGCTTGTTTATACAAGGAGCGAGTTTTGTATACCTCTCTCTGGCGTTGTCGTAATGTTATTCGTATACCCGTTGTATCTTCTCACCAGTTGTTCGGATGCTCAGTTTCCTTCTCCCGTTTGGTCGGCTCCTCAGATTAATTCGATATTCACCTTCAATTTACGGACGGTGAATATTCCGAAAATTGACGTCGACAATGCTTCGTAAGCAAAATCCACCGTAGATATTCCTCCGACTGAAAATATTCCTCCAAATGAAAATATTCCTCCAATTGAAAATATTCCTCCGATTGAAAATATTCCTCCGATTGAAAATATTCCTCCAATTGAAAATATTCCTCCGATTGAAAATGTTGCTCCAATTGAAAATATTCCTCCGATTGAAAATATTCCTCCAAATGAAAATATTCCTTCAATTGAAAATGTTGCTCCGATTGAAAATATTCCTCCGACTGAGTTCACTATCCCAACGTCCGTTGCTTGAATTCAGTATCCCACCGGCTTGAATTCAGAATCCCACCGCTGCCACCAAAAATGTCAACACCCAATTGACCTTCAAAGTTTTCTCCCGTTTTTTCCCTTGTATTCAGTAGCGTAGCCTACACCTAGCCTAGTCACTGTATTTCGATATCTAAAGCTAGTGTATAAATCTCTAAAGTTCTTAACTTGTTCAATTACAACAAAGCTCTGTTTCTTGTATTTTCTTCTTCTTCGTTCATAACACACGCAGATATCACAACAATAGATCAACGACGACAAACGCTTGAATTCTACGACAGCAACGCAACTATATTATTATCTAAACTCCACTGTTCTCTAAAACGTCTTCTACTCTCTCTCTACTATCAACGCCTTCTTCTACTACTTCTTACACTGTCTGGGCGTACACTCTTCCCCTGGCCGCTCTGTCCTTCTATCTGCCTCTCTCCGTGTATCTGTCCGTCTGTCTGTCTATCTCTCTCTCTCTCTCTCGCGCTCTCCGGCGACGGTCGGCCGAGCCGCGCTAAACTTTCCCGCCAGTCTGGCACCTGCAGGCCTAACTGTCTAGACGCTGACCTTGAGCTGGTCTAGTCGTACGCCTAAACATCAACTGCCTAAATAGACTATACAAAATTAGCTCACACACTGATTCAAAAATGAAGTTTCTGGCATGAATATTGACGTCACAATTACGTCATTTGCATCAGAGAATTCAAATGTTGAGCACCGAACACAACTTTTTCTCCGACGAACCGGTCAAATCAATTTTTCTTACAAGCTTATTTAGACCGCTCACTGTCCATCCCTTGTCCGAAAATTTTCGAATAAACTTCTTTGCGTCGTATTTAATGTTTATTTTTCCGTAAGAATTTTATTACAAATTGTCTTCTTGGCTGAACGCCATTCTCTAACGATTTTTGTTGACATTTGGTTTCGATATGCAAATTAGCGACGTCATTATGACGTAATTTTTCATTGAGGGCCGTTCATAAATTACCAATTTGTAGATAATTATCTCAGGATCAAGCCTGTTTTGAAATTTTGACAATCGATGAAAATTTACCAGTTTTATTCACATTATAAAAAGGGTGCCCGATTTATTGGGACACAGTGTAGTTATAGGTAATGTCGGTTATAACTTAGGTGTATACGCAGTTTGAGGTAAGCAGTGGATCCATCCAATTTAACTCTGGTTTTAAGCAATGCTTTTGGGATCTAATTATTCGCCCATCTTCTGAGGGTTAATTCTCCCCATTTGCATTACCCCATCCTCTCTCTTCCCCATCTTTCACATCTTTTCATAAACTGTTTACATATATATATATATATATATATATATATAATTATATTAGTTGTTTAAATAAACGAAGCAAATGAAGCAGAATGCGCATGCGCAGATGATTATGAAGCGCAAAAGTTGAGGTGACAAGATGTCCGCTCCAAGAGATAATTGCGAATAAAATTATGTGCACTCGATTCTTGCAAATAATATAATATATATATGGAAAAACAGATATTCGGTTCTGCCGGTGTATACTGAAGGTTCTGGAAGACAAAGAATTGGAAAAACCAAAATAGAGAGAGATATATACAGACAGACAGAGACAGACAGATAGACAGAGAGAGACAGAGACGGAAACAGAGACAGACTGAGACAGACAGAGACAGAAGAGACAGAGATAGAATTAAAGAGACATATATATCCAGAGATAGACAGAGAATGACAGAGATAGAAAGAGACAGAAATGCAGACAGATACAGATATAGATACAGGGACAAATACAGAGACAGAAACAGAGACAGAGAGATTCCGGTGTTAAGTCAGAAGAAAGAAAAGATGTCTTTGCAAACACATCTGACAACACACAACTGATGACATGTATGTCAGCATCACAATCTCACAATTAGACAATAAGGTCACTAAGACACTGACAGACACAGGCAGACAGACACAGACAGACAGAGGCAGACAGACAGAGGCAGATAGACAGACGAAATGAAACCTGTGACGTTGTTTTTTGATTGTTTAAATTCCTTCCATTAGAACGAAACATTTACTTCTTGTATACGCGTCACGATCGAGTCACGTGTCACTGCAAAGCGGAAGTCGTCATAACTGACGTATGGTGACGTCACAGCCAGTGCATTGGGTGTTGTTGTTTTAGGGGGCGTCGTCGGTTGAACCGGGTGCTGACGTCACAATCTGACGTCACAGACTGAGGTCATAGTCCAACGTCATGAAGTGACGTCACAGCAGCAGCTGCATGGGAAGAATGCGTGGGCGTTGAGTCTAGACGACTTTGCTATGGTAGAGAGTCTGCGATAGAAGATGATGATGATGATGAAGTTGAGGCGTCAGTTGTTGTTGTTGATGATGATGATGTTGTTGTTGCTGCTGTTGTTGTTGTTGTTGTTGCATGGCGGTGAGTAGAGCGACGTGATGTGAAGGCATGGTGACAGCGTTGCCAATGCATCCTCCTCCCGTGGATACAGAGGCTGCAGAGGCGGAGGCTGATGATGACGATGATAACAAAGATGATGATCCGTTCAATTGTTGTCCAGTCGACGACGACACTAAGACAGGATGCGAGAGTTTAAAGAGATGCTGATGATGCGGATGAGCTGTCTGCTGCTGCTGCTGGTGATGCTGGTGATGGTTCTGGTGGTGGTGATGGATGGTGTTGGGGGAGCAGTGCGCTGATGATGATGATGATTCGTGTGTGGGTGTGGCAGAGCAGCTGAGAGGACTACAGTCGGATGAGGAGGACATGGTTCCATGCTGATGCTGGTGTTCAATGATGCGTGGACTGACTGACGCAGCCTCCAGTTCCGCTCCACTTCCTCCTCCACCACCACCTCCTCCTCCCACCTCCCCTCCTCCTCCTACTCCTCCGCTTCCGTTGCAGCTGGAGTCGTTTCCATGTGGAGACAGCATCTCTCCATTCGGTCCAAT
>OX457041.1:543619-551119 GCA_949752735.1 Lumbricus terrestris | reverse complement strand
CACACACACACACACACACACACACACACACACACACACACACAACACACACACGCGCACATATGTATATAATTATATATATAGACCTATACAGGGTGGCTCAATAAAAAATGCCCCACCAGCAAAAATGCAATTTCTTCGCAACCAATCGAGATTGTTCTATGAAAATATAGCAGGATTTATAGAGGAAAGATTTTGCAACAATCTCTGAAAATCTCAATAATGAATTTGCATTACTTCAGAAGTTATAGCTGTTTAAAAATAGTTTTCCATTTTTGCAAATTTCCGCAGAATCCTGATCTAATACATGTGATTTCCGTAAGATTTTTTGGCAAATTACAACAAACAAAATGATATTGATGTTTGACGACCTCACTAAGAACTGTAAAGATGTTGTTTATGAAGCAAGCTGTTACTATTTGGTGATATTTTATATATTAAGGTCTCAATTTGTGAATCAGTTACTGAACGTCATGTGCAAAGTTTCTGCGGATGATAAAATGGGTATTCGGACGTTGCGTGAACAGAGACTGGGATATCGTCTGATCATAGCGACATACCCAGTGAAAAGTGTAGCCTGCATGGGCACAATGAAGGTTATTTGCAAACGTGTTTTTGCAACGAAGGTCAAGTGTCGGAAGAGAGGCAGGAAGTGGTCATTGGATCTGACGGAAAAAAGCGCGATGTTCACGAAATTCGCTTGGTAGTCGAAAGGGTCAAGTTTGCAAAGCACGTCATGGTTTCGGCATCAGATCTGCTGGCGTTTGTTACGGCAACAAGGATAGACTGCACTTTATCCTATTCAGTAGACTAAAATTTAATATCAAACTTATCGCTGAACTCACTTATCCAGACTCATTGAAGACTGCAGGTATGTTCTGGCATCTGCATGGTTTGGTTTTCCAGCAGGATGGTGCGCCTGCTTGCTTGCACGGCATGGTTGATGACGACGCAACCTTATTGCCATCAACTGCAGTAAATTTATTGGCAAAGATGAATGACCAACAAACTCGCCAGACCTTAACCCTCTTGATTATCACGTCTGGGGAGCTATGCTGGAACGCTGCAAGACATTTCATCCCAAATTGGAGAACATTAGCGAGTTGAAGGATGTCTTGCTGCTAATGTGGCACTAGTTGCGTAGGACCCGATCAACAAGGCCATATCTGAGCTTCACAAAAATAATTCAAGCTCGTGATCAAGCAGGGAGTGGACACTCCCATCATACTTTACGATAAATTGTAAAAAGGAATTCTGAGGTCGTAGTGAAAGTGATATTATTTGAAATGGAAATCTACAAGTGACTTCAATTTTTTCGCGAAAATTCGAGAAAACGAAATTGAAAGTTTAAACAGCTGTAACTTTTGCAACAATGAAAAGTTTTAGGTGAAATTATCAAGGATTGTTGGAAATTTATTCCCCTGCAAATTGGGAAATTTTGGCAAAAACATGTCAATCGGTTGCAAAGATATTGCATTTTATCCGGTGGGACATTTTTTATTGAGCCACCCTGTACGCGCAAAATGTACGGTACCGGTGACACGAAACGGAGTATCCCCCCTGAAAGATATCCGGAAGGATGAATTGATCTATCCCCCCGGATGGAATTAACCGGTCTATTCTATCCGGGGGGATAAACCATTCTATCTCCTTTTTGAAAAATGAGCATAATAAAAACATTTATGATGTAATCAAAATTTAAAGTGACTCTAATTGTTCTAAGTGTCCTAAGCAATGTTCAGATAAAGGCAACTCGAATTTATTTAGTGACTCTGAGTGTTCTTAAGTGTTTTAAATGTTTTAAGTGCTCTAAAAACAGGGCAAAACAAATTATCTAGTAGGAATAAACATACCTGTTAGTGTCATTGTTCAAAACAAAGCAGATGAAAATTAATTTGCAAAACAAAATACACGCGGAAGCGGTGTTTTCGACTTTTTTAATTTGGGGGGATACAATTAATACGGGGGATACTCTATTTCGTGACACCGGCGCCAGGATTTCAGGTTTTGGGGGACTGAATCAATTTCCGACGTCCTTTGTTTAGTCATCCGGATGAAACCTCATGATGGGTGATGAATCTATTAAATTTTTTAGAGGGGATTATCATTTAGTAATATTTCAGTTTTACATGTCTTTTTTAGGGGTGCTTATATATACGCTCTTGAAGCATTTTAATAGACTTGAAGTTTTGTCTGGAATAGCGTATAATTATAAGAACTAATTAAGTTTATAGTTGGGAATGAAAGAGTTTTATTCTCAATAATATTTTTACATGTTTGGTGTTAATTTCTATAGTTACTGTAGATGTTTGGTTTTTCCGTTCACCGTGTACTGTATATCAATGAAAAGAGAAGAGGGATGAGAAAACTCCGAAAAGAAAATGGAGGAAGGAGGAAGGGAGCAAGCAAAAACTGGAGAATGGATGGAAGAAAGGGAAGGATGGATGGATGGGAGGAAAGGAGGGATAAAGAGAGAGGAGGCGATGAAGTGAGGGAGTTAGAAAAGATGGAATGAGGGAGAAAGGAGGAGAGGAAGGGAGCGACGAAAAGAGGGAGAAGAAGAAGAAGAAGTAAAAGAAGAAAAAAGAAGAAGAAGAACAGGGAGAAGAAGAAAAAGAAGAAGTAGAAGAAGAAGAAGAAGAAGAAAAAGAAGAAGAAAAAGAAGAAGAAGATGATGAAGAAGAAAAAGAAGAAGAAGAAGAAGAAGAAGAATAAGAGTGAATTGGATGAGATAGACAAAGGAAATATGAGAGGAAATGAAGAAGGAAGAAGAAAGGAGGCAATACACAGAGCGGGAAGTGATGTCGTTGTAGATCCCTGTTCGTGGGGGGAAGGGTAGACGACATCTCTCTGGTGGGTGACAATGACACGCATCACCCTTTGCCCCTCCCCCTTCGTCAGATGATTGACAGGCGATGAAGAAGGCGCTAACTCCGGCGCTCCCATCATCACCCGCGCCTCGTACACGTCATCACCTGTCCATCTCTACGTCATCACCTACGTCATGTGATCGTCACCGATCGCAGGAGGCGCCACGTGTCCCTCTCCTCCTTCCCTACCTTCCTCCACACCTTCTCCTCCTTCCTTCGGTCAGCCCCTCACCGGAAGTGGACGGGTGTGGACTACTTCCGGTCCTTATCGGTCCCAGTGCAGACGACCGACGATGCTGTCAACGCCCGATAGATGGCAGGGAACGAAGGAGGGAGTGACCGTCCCCAAGCACCCACCCACCCTCCCCCACTCCCTCAGTGCACTCGACCCATTTGGCCACCACTCCTTCTTCAACGGACCGTGCATGGCAGCAGAGAGGCGGAGAGGCAGAGAGGCAGAGAGGCGGAGAGGCAGAGAGGCGGAGAGGCGGAGAGGCGGAGAGGCGGAGAGCCAGCATGCAGGGAGCCAGCAGTATATCAGACATGTTCGAGGTTCGTTCGTCTTCAAAGCAGCTGAAGAAGAACTGCTGCAGGAACAACGACGATCGAAATATCGATATATATATTTTATATATGTATGTATATATATTATATATAATATATAATATATATATATGTGTGTGTGTATATATATAAAGTAGACGAAAACGACGATGATGATGATGATGATGATTGGTGATCGATGACTGCACACAGAGATCAATCGCTCAGTTCTTTCGATCGATTGATTGATTGATCGATCAATTGATCAATTGATTGATTGATTGGTTGATTGATTGTTAGAAGATGATCAGAAGAAGGATCATCGCTTTTGAAGCAGTTATATCAACTGAACACATGTGACATCGATTAATCGATAGACGACGATGACGACGACGACGATGATGATGATGACGACGATGATGATGACGACGACGACGACGACGACGACGACGATACTCATTACCTTCCCATTTGCCTCATTCCATCTACATTCTCCTAATTCCCCCACAATTCTTCTATTTGTGTTCATTCCATCCATATCCCTTCAACCCTCCCTATATTCTCCTCCATTCCCCATTCTCCTCAATTCCCCATTATCCTCACTCCACTCCCAATATCCTCTTTTCCTCCCCGTCCTCCTCACTCCAACCCATTCTCCTTAATCGCTCCAAAACTTTTTCAATTGCCTCCCCATTGCCACAATTCCTTCACCTCATGCCCTCGCAACCATTGCTCTCATAACCTCCTCATACATGCATGGTCATCATTCACGATTTTACAAATTCCCTTTCAATTCTCTTCATTCTCTTTGCATTTTCTTTGCATTTTCCTCCTTCTATGGACTCCTCCTCTTCCCGGTTCCTCTAAATTTTCTAATGAAGAAGACAACTTCCGTATACACGCATTTCCCTTTTTTAATTCTTCTGTTCTCTTTTCTTCCATCCTTAACTTACTTTTCTTTCTTCCATTTTCGTCTTCGTTCATCTTTCCCTCAGCATCCTCTTACGACTCACTCTCCTCCTCCACATTCTCCTCCTCCTCCTCCTCCTCCTCCTCCTCCTCGTCATCTTTCTCGTCCTCGTCCTCTTCCTTCTCTCATCTGTTTTGTTGTCTGTACCTCAGATTCACTGGTCTAAGTGGTTGTTCTGTGAGGAGCGATTTGTTGGATGTCTGGTTAGGACTCGAACTGTGATTGGAAGGAAGGATTAAGGACAGACAGTCACTGGCGTAAATAAGTTCAGACGCAGAAATATACGGACAGACATATAGGCAGACAGGCAGGCAGACAGGTAGGTAAGCAGGCAGGTAAGCAGGTATACACGGGCAGACATATATACAGACAGATGGAAGGGCATGCAGACATATAAATAGATAGCCAGTGTTAGGCAGGCAGGCAGACTGATAGACAAGACAAATGAGAATGAACTGAAGTAGGGGAGGGGTGTTGAGGTGTTAGGTTATTAGGGTGCGTCAGATGGAGAGCTGCACCACTCCTACCCCTCTACCCTCATTCACCTAATCCACACTTGGACCTGATGGATGATTGCGTCTATACCCTCCATGCACCCGCCACTAGAATTCCCTCCAACCAAATTGACTCGTCCACAGTCCATCCATCCTTCCATCCTTCCATCCATCCATCCATCCATCCATCCATCCTTCCATTCTTCCATTCTTCCATCTCTCTTCCCTATATTCGCTCCATGCGTCGATGGACGGTGCCTAAATTAAACCGCGGCCGCATTTGCCCCATCCTCACCTCCCTTCCTCTCACGTCTCGAACCCGCATCTTCTCCTCCTCCTCCCTCTCCTCACCACCACCACCACCACCACCACCAGCAGCAGCAGCAGCAGCTTAATTTGATGAACGTACCTGTGTTGATGAATTTGAAAGGGGTTCCAGTGGCGACCGATTCGCCCTAAATCATCGGCCACTTCGGTCGGCGTCCGACCTCAGACTGGGATTTGCTCGTCGTTAGCTGGGATTTGCCGAACGACGACGACGACGACGACGAGCGTGCACCATGGATGGAGTAATGAAAGGAAGGAGGATGGGGATGAGGATGAGGATGGGGATGAGGATGAGGATGAGAAGCTGCGATTAATCTATCGGGGAGTTCAGCAAATTCACACTGATCCAGACGATTGGTTTCAACGCGAAAGGGATCGAACGGACGGACGGACGGAGGGGGGATGAAAGAGTGTGGTGAGGAGGAGGAGAAGGAATATTATATAGGAAGGAGGAGATGGGGTCCACGGGGAGGGGAGAGGTTTGGAAGAAGGGATATGAGCAGAGGAAGAGAGGAATTGAAACTGGAGGTTAAGGCAGCCACGTAGTGACATTCATCACTCATCAGTCCGTCTGTCCGTCCGTCTGCCAGTCTATTTTATTTGTCTTTTTCGTCGTAATATTATTATGAAATAATTTTATGCAATAAAACAGAACTGCGAATCTAACGCGCGATTACTCTGCAGTCTCTAAGTGATTAGGTGTTACATATGGATATGTTTTGATACTCAATTAGAATTTTCTCCCGCTGGAAAATTAATTTTCCTTCTTTTAGCTCCAATAACCTTCTGGTACAAAAATTTCTTCGCACTATAGCGCAAATGTAACTAACGCTGCATACAGTTAAACTGAAGTAGATGAATTTAGAAAACTCTCTGAAAAACAACACGTGCTCATAATATTCTGCTTTGAATTTTCCAGTTCTTGCTAAAATATTAACCGTATAACCATTGTGTTTTGCGGCTTTTGCCCTTTGCTGCAAACATTTCTGCGGGCAGCCATGCATGACGGACCATAATTTTCAAGTGAGGATGCCTGGTTCAGCTGTTCAAAAATAATAATACTGCAGTAAAGTCGAGTGTAGATATAGGCGTAGGAGGCGGGGATCCAGAGGGGACAAATGCCCCCCCATTGAAAATTTCTGGCAAATGTGTTTTTCGGGCAAAAGAGGCACGGACTGGAAAAAATTCGGACTTTTTTCGGGCAAACAGGTACAGACGGATTTTTTTCGGGCACACAGGGGTAAAAAGCTAACTTTTCTGAAGATTTACAGGAAATGACTAAAAAAGGCATCAGATTTTTCGGACTAGAAAATCCTAAGATTTTGGGCGGATGACTAGAAAAAGGTCATCAGATTTTTGGGACAAAAGTAAAATTTTTGCCCCCCCCACTTCCGAAATGTCCCCTACACCTATGAGTACAGGCAACAGAGAATGATTTGAATATACACTATACACTATAAACTATACACTATGCACTAAGCACTATGCACTATACGCTATAAACTATACACCAGAGGTTCTCAACTGGTGTGTCGCGACACACTAAGCTTAGTGTGTCGCGAATGGACCGGTGGTGTGTCGCGTAAAAATGGTGTGTCGTTGGTGTGTCGCGAAGAATTGGTGTGTCGTGAAAATCCAGGAGCACCAAATCTCATTAATTATTGTTTGGCCAAGCAATTAACGTAGACTGGTAGAGTCATAAAACGACGCAGAATCGTCGATTAAGGTGAAATCTTTAATTTTGGATTCATTAGAAACTAAAAAGCATTACGTGTCAACAATCTCATTCATTATATATAAATTTTATCAATTTAAGATAGATAAACTATTTTAACTTTAACATAGGTCTATATATTAATTTTAAAGATATTGACATAATGAAGATTGCATGGTGCACATGTCGCCAAATTTGGTTGCAAGTTTAGGTGTGTTGCGCGCGAAAAAAGGTTGAGAACCTCTGCTATAAGCTTACACATTCTACTGATAACGCCTCTAAATTATAATCTCTACCGCGAGATTCGCTCTATAAACCTGTGTTCTATAATTATATGATACGATTTAGACTTCACGTATATGATATGATACGATATGATATATATATATATATATACTTATATATTACGATTTAGAATTCACGTATCATTCGTATGAGAGCTGACCTTACTTCTATGACGTATCGCAAATCTTGTTTCTATGCGCGACCGCACGTGCTTTGGCGCATAGATTTGCGAAGGTTTATTATTTGCGATCGAAATGTGAGATTGTGTTTCGGGCTCAATACCCGTGTGCGTGCGTG
>OX457041.1:518619-536119 GCA_949752735.1 Lumbricus terrestris | reverse complement strand
TTGCCCCTGGTTGTCTCTTTTCCCTTGGTTGTCATAAGCAACGCAGCAACCCTGCCCTCCTCCTCCATTTCACTTTCGTCCGTCATCCGCTTAAACTGCCAATCTTTCTTAAGTGCGCATGCGCCGCACATCGCGCCTCCTGTCGACGAGAACGAGATGATATCAATTGGTCCCTCGCGCAGCCACTAAATATTTCCCTTCGACCCCCGCTGCGACGACCTTTGGCATTCGATCGAATTCCGACGCCACCACCGTGGATACTTTATGGCAACCGAGATATGGAATGAAGGAAACAGAGCCCTGGAGCAGCGGGGGATGGGGGCGCA
Organism: Lumbricus terrestris; assembly: GCA_949752735.1. Lineage (NCBI taxonomy): Eukaryota > Metazoa > Annelida > Clitellata > Crassiclitellata > Lumbricidae > Lumbricus > Lumbricus terrestris. The sequence goes on along the minus strand of OX457041.1, from coordinate 535,793 downwards.
TCCCACCCCATCTCCAGCGCTTCCTTCCACTCCCTCCATTAACACATCACCCCTTCCTCCTCCTCCTCATCCTCCTCCTCTTCCTCCTCTTCCTCCTCCTCTTCTTCTTCCTCCTCCTCCTCTCCTCCTCCTCCTCCTCCTCCTCGCTCCTTCCCTCATCATCTCTCCGCTGTTGATTCCGGGTCCTTGTTGCTGCGGCATATGATGGAAGAGAGATGGAGGGATGGAGGGGTGTATTGGCGGAGGATGGATGGGTGGAGGGGTGTAGGGTGGAGGCGGTTGCGGCTGAATCTTCTCCTCCTTGGGCCAATGCTAATTTTCGCCGATGTCGCTCTGATCATCGCAGGACCCGGATGATTGGTTTGGCCGCTGGACGAGAAAATTCGACACGACAGGTTAATTGAGAAGCAAGTTGGTCGCCTCCCGAAGGACTATTTGCCGTCACAACCCATCTTCCACAGCCTCACCCTCCCTCCATCCATCCCTCTCTTTCTCTTCCTCTCTATCCTGGTCCTCCTCTTCCTTGTCCTCTGCTTCTGTTCCTTCTCCTTCTCTTGCTGACATCTGCCGATGCCTCCCTTCCTCCTTCCTATCTCTTCCTCTCTCCTTTCTTGTCTGCCTCGTTCATATCAAACATCCGGTCACATTCCGGTGAGAGCAGAACGAGAAGGAGAAGGGAGAGGAGACGGAGAAGGATGAAGGAGGAGGAGAAGGAGAGGAGAAGGAGGAGAAGGAGGAGAGGAGAAGGAGGAGAAGGGAGAGGAGATGGAGAAGGATGAAGGAGGAGGAGAAGGAGGAGAAGGAGAGGAGAAGGAGGAGAAGGAGAGGAGATGGCGGAAATGGAAAAGGAGACGGAGAAGGAATGAGAGAAAGGCATGGAGAAGAATTTCTTATAGGATGGACCGTGAGGGTGAAGAATAAGGAAATGACAAAACTATAGAGAGAAGAAGAGCATAAGACATGGAGAGAGAGAGAGACGGACAGACAAAGAAGGAGACAGACAGACAGACTGGAGGAGAGGACTGAACAACAGGTGGCTCTGTCTATCCTTCAAAACAACCAAAGATGAATGTCGTCTGTCAAACATTTCGACTTTCAACCAACGCATCTGAATTTGCTCGTTGCGAACAATGGTCCAAAAGCTGTGTAACTTACATTTAGATACTACAGGATTATTAGGAAGTCTTGCGAAATTATCATAAACTGTCCCAATCCCAAACTAATCTCACCAATTTCTGGGATTGAAGGGGTTCCTCATCTTAAGATCTCTGGTGATACACTGCTCCGCTTTGACAGACCATAAAAAGCACAGCACAGATCTTTCATGTATCGAAAACTCTAAAACTCTCCAGCTTTCGAAGCGATATGTGCCTCAAAGCTTACCACGTTCTACATTGACTACGTATGCTTGGAATGTCCTCCTTGGTTTTTCATTTTCCAGCTCATGAATGTCAATACTCTCTACAACCAAGTCTTCAATCCGTGAAATTCCACGTTCCAACCTCTTCGCAAGAACTTGATTCGTCACCGTGATATACTTCACACTTTATTAAGCTATGTTTTAACAACACTGTTCTTTAGTATGAAGTACTACACTTTAATAACTTTGTTATTGCTTCCATGTGTTATTTTAAATTGTTTTTTGATGTCATAGTCCTATTGTGTGTTGCTAAAGGTGGAATAAAAAGCTATACATACTTACTCGTGCATGGGCAATGCGGTGGTGTATACTGGGTATACATGTTCGTCGCCTTGCAGCCCAAAAGTTGCAGGTTCGACTCCGCCTCAAGCCGCCTCGTAGGTACTTTGAGCAAGTCCTTCACTCGCAATTGGTCAGCGATTCAGCGTGAAACTCCGATGCAGTGTCTGCGTTGCGGTAGGGAGCGCTTGTGAGCAGAACCTTGAAGGGGCGCTATAACAAGTGCACGTATACAAACAATACAAAGAAACTTGTCTTTTCTTCGGACGATGGGCGCATTTAAGAGATTACAGATTCAACCCTAAAACTAGTTCTGTGTAATATTTATTCTTTTCATTTTTCGACGACAATGTCAATTGGAAAATCCCCTTCTTCTTGAAATGGAAGAGCCACCTGGGCTGCTGAGGCTGAGTCATCGCAGATGAACAAACGACATGCATGATACATCGTAGACAGTCGTCGATCAAGGATGAGCCGACGAACATCAGCACATCTGCACATGCATCATGATGCATATGAGTAATGAGAGAAGCCATCTAGCGATTGTCTTGCGTATGACCGGCGAAGCTGGCATTCCTCGTGTCGGCTACAATGCCTGCATCTTCTATGATCACACGGTCTTGTAACTGCATTAAAGGCCGCACTTCTCATCTGCTGGAAACTATGTTGTTCCTGGAACATACGTCTTGTCTTAGGTCTGCGTTCACATATATCACATTTGCTGTTCCCTTCATCTGGAACTCTCTACTTCTTCATGTTTGTAACTCTCTTAGTGAAAGTCTTTCACTCTAAACTGAAAACTTACTCTTTCCAGTCTACATGTAAAGATAGTTTTAATGGCCGCCGAACTTTAATGTGCATTTCCGAGCTTTGTAAGGCGGACGTTATCAAATTACAGTTCTATTGTATTGTATATTGTATTGTATTGTATCTGGCGAAAATTGCGCACAATATGATATTGTGATTTAATGCACGGACCGATGATGGGATTGAAGGATTAATGGGTGGTGGATGAAAGAGCGAGTGAGTGAGTGTGCGAGCGAGGGAGTGAGTGCGACCGAGTGAATGAGTTAGTGAGTGAGCGAGCCAGCGATGGGTGAGAGTGAGTTAGTAAGTGACTTAGTGAGTGAGCGAGTGAGTGATATGGCGAACGTGAATTTTCGACTGAAGGTGTTTGATAATGTAGGGCTGCATTTAATTTTTTTACTCTGACTCATTTATATCGATGAAACAATGACCATTGTTGTTTAGACGATGAAATTTTTTCTAGTTAAGTTGATGATAATCACAATATTGCAAATTCGATCCTATGAAGAATTTATCAAACGTTGAAAGGCGACACAGATATTTATGGCGATAGAAGACAAAGAGACAGACAGACAGACTGAGAGAGAGGCAGACATATTGAGAGAGAGGCAGGCTGAGAGATAGAGAATTAGAGATATAGACAGACAGACAGACCGACAGACAAATTGTTTTGACACATCGTTGCAAACGAAACGACTGTAGAAGTTAACGGACTATATAATGCGATTTATGAAAAAGTGTATTAAGTGAAATATTGCTGATAAGATAAGAGATCAATGGATCCATCGATCTCATTCATTCATTCAATCGTCTATTCATATATTCATTCATTTATTCATTCATATATTCATTCATCCCTTCAATCGTTCATTCATTCATTCGATCATTCATTCGTTCATTCATTCGTTCATTCATTCATTTAATTCAATCATTAATTCAATCATTCATTCAATCATTCATTCAATCATTCATGTATTCATCCAATATCGATTTTCTTCAGCTGCTATCGTTCTTCCTCCTCTTCTTCTGCTTCTTCCGTCCATGCACTCATCACCTCCACGCCATCATTCCCTTCCAACGCAGACGATCGTCTCTTTCCGTAGCCATAGCAACAACGATCACAATATTATTGCCTCGACTGTCACTATGTGGCGCTGTCCACAACGACCTTCCACACGACGACGACGGCATCGTCATCATCATCATCATCATCATCATCATCATCATCATCATCATCATCATCATCATCATCATCATCATCATCATCATCATCCTAATCGCAATCGTTCTACTTTTGTCGCTGTTGCCCTGTCTCCTCCTCAGACGTACCACTCCTTGACGTCCTTCTTCTTTCTTTTGGCTGAACTGAACACACCTCCGCCACCGCTAGCATCTGACAACGCCGACCCCCCTGCAGGTCCTGTGGGAAGTGGAAGACCCCCTCCTCCTCCTCCTCCGGAGCCATCCACAGTCGTTTCCACTTTGGAACTGGAGCCAAGGATGGAGTGTCCTCCGGCGGTAAGGTCATCGTACTGCCCCAGCTGACTCAGCTGACCCATCTTCCGTGTTCCCTGGTTGCGGCTGTTGAACTTATATAGCGCATACGCGAGGACAATGATGAGGACGACGACACCAGCGCCAATGCCAGAGATGAGAGCGATGTTCATGGTGAGGGATCGACCTTGAAAGGTCAATCCACCGGAAGGAGGAGCGTGGTCGACGGGATCAGCTTCCACCAGACCAACGTCGTCTCCATCCAACGCATCGTCTGGATCTCTCCTCCTTCCTCCATGGATCGAATCCTCATCATCGTCATCATCGTCGTCGTTGGTGGAATGCCTGGAAGAGGAGGAGGAGGAGGGATGGACGATTATTGGAAGAAGCAATGTTGACGTGAATGGAATCGATGGAGAGATGAATGGTGGGATGGGTGATGTGAATGGGGAAGGAGGAGGAGGAGGGCGGGAGGATGGGGAGGAGGAGGAGGAGGAGGATGCGTCTGTTGGGTCGACCACGTGATAGGGTGGAGAGCGAGGGTGAACGAAGCCACCCTGCAGTCGCTCGTTGCCCCTTCCTCGTAGGTCACCAGTGGAACCAGTCTCTTCATCGCAGTCTTCGTCATCGTCCAGACAGGTGACCAGAGCGTCTTCCCCGGACGAATACTGGATCACGTGATCTGATATGCGTTGGCGGCGGGGCGTTGGTGACGGCGTCGATGGCGTCGATGACGTCACTTCCGGGGGTGATCTACGCAACAAATCGAAAATCTTTTCCGATTTATGTAACGCCTTTATATAAGTGAAAATGCACAAAATGAAGAACTGCAGCATGCGATGGGTTTCATGACTGTGCATGGACGATCAACACAACATGATCGACAATTATTGTACACTAGCTGGGGTACCCGGCGTTGCCCGGGAAATTTATGATTCGACCCGCTACCGGCCAACTCACCACACCCCATCCCACTCCACAACACCCTACCACACTCCGACCTCCACCGGTACGCCACCCGTGAAATTTGAGTTTTCGGAAAAATTCACCCCACCCCACCCCCACCCCCACCCCCACCCCCACCCCCTTCCACCGCGTTGACAGTTTTATCTTACTTACTTGATGCCCTTATTAGTCGTTGATCTTCTGGTGACGACTGCGATTGGTCGAATGAAGGAATCAGTCGGTGATGATGATGATGATGATGATGATGATGGTTGTGGATGGACGGTGATTGGACAGTCGACGAATGGATGAGGACAGAGGAGACGATGCCGCGTCATCACAACGGGAGTCTCCGTTTGGTCCGTGGTGGTCAGCGCCAAGATGACCAGGTCATCTCTAACGGACGTCGTCATCTCTCTCGACATAGATGACTGCTGCTCCATTGGCCACTGATGAGAAAACAATAACAATAACAATAACACTAACAATGGCGATCACACTCAAGAAGATGATGACGATGGATTCATTATTGCTATTATTGTTGTTATTGCTATTGTCATTGCCATTGCCATCGCCATCGCCATCGCCATCGCCATCGTCATCATCATCATCATCATCATCATCATCATCATCATCATCATCATCATCATCATCATCATCATCATCATCATCATCATCATCATCATCATCATCATCATCATCATTATTATTATCATTATTATCATTTTTATTATCATTTTTATTATTATACCGTTATTAAACGACAATTTCTGGTAGGACAAAAGAACCGCGGAAGGCCACGGCATTAAAGCGCTGGATGGTGATTGATAAGCGCTGTAACAGATAACAGGTTTCAGCATCATCATTAGCATCATCATCGTCATTAACATATCTTCATTCACATCTCCATCACCAGCATCGTCGTCATCATCAACGCGCATCAACTGTGCAACGATTACAATCAGCGAAACGATTGATGACATGTTTTGTCTCATAAGATGAGAACAAAGAACAACGAACTTCGACCTGACCTTCTTCCAGTCCATTGTCGGCTGCTGCGCGTCAAATCGATCGAATGTCTTTGGCCTAAAAATATACACAAACGACGAACGATTTAAATTTTGTGAGAAATCAAAACAGAAGAGAAGAGATGCAGAACGTTACGCAGAGACACAATCATAGATTGGTTAATAATAAAAAAGAACTTAAAATTCAATATAGACATCATTGCTAAGCGAAAGTGGTGCTGATTGGTAGAAATTAGGTCAAAGGAGACGGAGCTTACTGGTGTGAAGGTCGCATAACTTTGACTTCAAGTTCGACGTCACCTTGGATGGAAACGCGTTCATCTCTTTCGGAAGCCAAGTCTAGGATTCGCAATCCATTGACGACCAATCCTGCAGAAAAAACAAAGATGTCAACGAAGTATTTTTCATTTAAACCAGTAAACTTCCATCAAACTCTCGATCTCACGTGCACAGTGGAGGCGCCAGGATTTAAGTTTTGGGAGGACTGAGTCCTCGCCGAGGAAATTCTCCATTCTCATCCGCCAAAATTTCGGACGACCTTTTTATTATTTACTAGCTGAATAACCCGGCGTTGCCCGGGAAATATAAGTTTTTGTCCCCAGCCACGCCTGACCCCGTTCCGACTTCACCATTCTGACCCCGCCTTCCATCGACCCCCGCGTTAAGGAGAAGTAACGAACCTCTCCGCTAGGTGTACAGGTCTGGTCGATAATCGAAGAGCAAAACCCGTTAAGTCCATTCGACACGTAACTGAGAAAAACGACTTTTTCTGAAAAGATACTACCATTCAGCGCAACGTGCTTTTTTCATAAATTGTTCTTTGCCACTTAGATAAAGGAAGTTTTTTAAATCTACGCTTTTTTATTCCGATTATTTGCAGTTATATTCGCATTATTTACGTCCACAACATTTTTGCTACGCGGTTTGGCGAGATGTGACGTTAAGATTTGAGCTCAAAATAATGACGTCATGAGTTTAGTGAACATAATTATGCCGTGTCTAATATATCGTTTTTATAACAGCGAAATTTAAAATATGGAAAGATTTTTGGATGGCGATCTTTATGATTTTCTCGTGTGGATCAGAAGAAAAAAGCCGAGAATAATCCTCGCAAATATTGTCGATAGAAGTAAATATCATGTGACCTCAAACCGTCATGCCATTGGCTGTAGTTCTCTGGTAGTCAATGGAGGCCTTGTGGAGGCGATCAACGTTAATGGATTTTGAATCGCTTATCGCGTGCAAGTTTAAATGTTGACATCTCGGGACTTATAAAGTGAATTGGCAGCCGAAAATAGTGGCGTTTAACTCCAAATGTGGGTAAGAATCGATTGCAAAAATTTTTTTTAAACGAATCGCTGTAATTTCCGAGTAGGCCTCCGGGCAAAATTGGTGCATCCCACACACAGAAGGACAAACTTTGAGTTTTATACTTTAAGATTTTTTTAGTCATCCGGTCGAAAATCGTAGAAATATTTATGTTTTGCATGTAAAAAACCTGGATGACCTTTTTAAGGGGGCTTAGCCTTTTATATGGTGGGGGCTTAGCCCCTACACTCCCTCCCCTCTAGCGCCACCACTGCACGTGACCTTGGGTTCAACTTCGCAGCTAACACCAGTGCCAAAAGTGTGAAAAAATAAGTGCCTGGACGCCCCTTGCTTCTCCAAAAGAAGTGCCTGGACGCCCCTTAGCTTCCTAGTCTGTGCTCGCCAATAAGTGGCTGGACGGCGTTCAAATTTTAAAACAAGTGCATGGACGCCGTCCATGACCGTCCAGGCACACTTTAAGCCCTGGCTAACACCAAACCAAACGTTGCATTGCATGTAATAATAAGACATCATAATTATTGTTCAAGATGACACTGCAGTCTGCATGATCAAGAAGTCCGTAATAAAGATGAGCAGCATATTATAGATTATAGAGTGTTGTCTATCATGGTCTATGATGACAGACAGGCAGCCACCTAGCGAATGGCAGCCACCTAGCGAATGGCAGCCACATAGCGAATGGCAGCCACATAGCGAATGGCAGCCACCTAGAGAATGGCAGCCACCTAGCGAATGGCAGCCACCTAGAGAATGGCAGCCACCTAGAGAATGGCAGCCACCTAGAGAATGGCAGCCACCTAGCGAATGGCAGCCACCTAGAGTCTAGGTGGCTGCCATTCGCTATGTGGCTGCCATTCGCTATGTGGCTGCCATTCGCTAGGTGGCTGCCATTCGCTAGGTGGCTGCCATTCTCAAGGTCCTAGAGAATGGCAGCCACCTAGCGAATGGCAGCCACCTAGCGAATGGCAGCCACCTAGCGAATGGAGACAGACTGACCGGAAATGGTTCCGTGGAAAGGTCGAACAAGGTTTCCTGAATCATCTCTCTTGCCACCAGTCACGATCCTCTGTTGGTTGTTGAAAGTCGTCAGCTGCTGACCTACATCGTGACCAATCGAAACAAACACAGCTGGCCTACATTCTAACCAATAGAAACACACACAGCTGACCCACATTGAGATCAATTAATAACAAAAACACAACTTTCTAATAGCTAATTCATAACTCATTCGCCTGCCTTCTTATACTATTATTATTACTAAGTGAGGCAAAGACAAATCGCAGACTTTCTCGACCATCTCTTCACTTGAAACACCGCCTACATCTAGATGTACAAGACAACATGCATATAGCATGATGCAGTTACTTCTCGGCAACTTTCCTGGAAGAAATACTATGCAAATGCCACGAACGAATGGATGAATATATGGTAGGATGGATGAATGGATGGATGGATCGATGGATGTATGTATGTATGAATGGATGAATGAATGAGTGAATGAATCGATGAATGGATGAATGGATGGATGGGTGAATGGATAGATAGATAGATGGATGGATGAATGGATGGATGGATTGATGGATGAATGGATAGATAGTAGGTGACGACGATGACAACGACTTTGACGAGGACAATAGCGATGACGACGACTACGACAACGACGATGATGATGACGACGATGATGATGACGATGATGATGAATGACGAGTGATCCGGTGACACGAAATAAAACGATTGAATCTGTGCTGGAAAAGTCGAGATAATCAAATTCTAATTAACTTAATGACGACGACGACGGTTTCATTACATGTAGATGTGTCGTCTACAAAAGCTGTAGCCATAGTTGTATCAATACACATTATATATATATATATTATGTATATAAATATGTATAATAAAATAGCAATTCAAAGCCTATAACATGGGCATAAATGGATATATATATATTATATATGTATATATTATATTGTATATGTAGCAGGTAAGTCGGAGGTTGAGTGTGTACGTCAGTGGGGGAGGGGGAGGCCACACATGGATATGATGCAATGGATGTAATAAAACGTTATTCTCATATTTCTATTTTCATGCTTGAACCACTCCGTATGCTTCGTCTAACCGCTCGTATTAAATTCCAAATCCTCATCTTCGTCACAAAAGCTGAATAATTATCAACTGATGCAGATCTACTGTACAAGTAATCCGATCTCTTTCAGTCTCATCGCATCGTCCACTTGGCTCCTCAAGTAGATTCTGATCTTTTGCTTCCTCATATACTAGACCAGCCATAATTATTACATAGTATGGTCTTAACCCATTTTCTACTAGCGCACCCTGGGAGCGTGCATTCAAAAACCGGCTCAAAATGTTTCTTATCCTGCTTGAACTAAATATATTGTTTAACTTTCTGATCTGTATTGAGCTGATTAAACAATTCATGTAGAGTTTTGATTAAATAATCCATACAGAGTTTGTCTAATTTCAATATCTTTATCCCAAAAATTTAGGTTGATTTATCAAGACAGTGACGTCATCTCAAAACTGTGAAATATTTCAAAGAACAGAAATTAAATTTTTATTATTATTTAATTGGAAGCATTAAATAATTTAAATATGATAGATCTACATCTGTGTGCGTGAAAATTAGTGAAAATTTAAAAATATTGCTATTTATTGAAGAGTGATGATGATATTACTGCAGCTGCACCCTGTGAGGGTGCGCAAGTAGCGCATGGGTACAGGTTTTTCAATGATGGAGAACAGCATAAATTGACGGTTCCTAACCAATAGGTGGAAGTGTTATTGGGTTGGAGATGTTAGTTATGTGTTCTTGTTCCTCCGAATACTTAGTGGAACTATTATCTTCAATTTCGATGATGCCGTGCAGATGATATTGTGATATGATAACCTTGGCACCCCGTCATAATAGCCCGGTCAAAACAACCCCGTCAAAACAGCCCCGTCATAATCGCCCAATGACAAAATAACCCCGTCATAATCGCCCATGGACAAAACAGCCCAGAAAAATCAGTTCCCGACAAAACGACAAAATAGCCCCGTCGAAATAGCCCCGTCAAAACAGCCCGTATAAACAGTTCCGTGAAAATAATCCAGTCATAGACGACACGGACAACTCATGCATATAAAATACCTTCATCCAGCTCCGATTTCTCAAACGTTTTTTCATTCATCTAGCTTCTATTTCAGACATATAAAATACCTTAATTCAAGGATCGAGGTATTTTATATCTCAAATAGAAGCTGGATGAATGAAAAACGCTTAAGAAATGGAACCTGGATGAAGATTTTACATATACGAAACAGAAGCTGGATGAGTGATAAAACGCTTAAGAAATGGAAGCGGGATACAGGTGTTTATATCTTAGATAGAAGCTGGATGGATGATTAAACGCTTGAGAAATAGAAGCTGGATTAAGGTTTTATAGATCAGGGGTTCTCAACCGGTGTGTCGCGACACACTGGCGTGTCGCGACTTGACCGGCGGTGTGTCGCGTAAAAGTGGTGTGTCGCTGGTGTGTCGCGAAGAATTGGCGTGTCGCGAATTAAATAATGATAACAAATTATCTTCGTTTCTTTTCCAAACTGACACAACGCAGTAGGCCAATGATTACACGAAATAATCCTAAATAACATCAGTCTACTAAATTCTCACAGCACACGTCCGTTGTTCATACATTATACACTGACTTCCTTTACCTACAGGTAATTTAGAAGTTTAGCGGATGACTGCAATGAGAATTTGTTGCTCTCTATTTAACTATCTATTTTACCGCGGTTTGCGGTAGTTATGATGTTTATGTTCAACGGATATGAGGGCCTAAGTAAACACGTTTGCGATCGCACCTGTTAGAAAACTTTTACCCGTTAACCTATAGGCCTAGGCTAAGTCAGCAATCGAAATGGAAAAATTTATGGGTAAGAAAACGTAAATTTAGTCATATGATATTAAGAAGACAAGGTGGATGTTGAACCCATTCCTCAGAGAAAACATCAATAGAGCAGAATTGAACAACAATGAACAGGAAACACTAATTAAGTCTTGTTGAGCTGCAATGTGATTCCAGAATGAAGGACATGTATAAGCAATAATAGCACTCAGTTCTGGGCAAAGACAAGGAAGAACATTACAAATCACTTGCAAGCAAAGCTATCAAGGAGCTGCTTTCCTTTCACAGCTCATACTTATCTGAACGGATGATCAACATAAAGAACAAGAATCGGAACAAACTTGTCGGAGGTGTTCTCTCAGCCTGCTTACGAATTGCACTTACAAAACCTGCGGACTCGCGTTTTAATATGATCCAAAGAAAAATCCAAGAACAAAGATCCTATTAGGCTAACTGTTAGGACTGACTACAAGGTCTTAGTAATTAGGTGATTAAATTGACGTCGAGTTGTAGAAACGACTATAGATTGGGATCAGAAGAATAATTTAGAATTTTAGAATCATAAAAATTGGAAAGAAATTCAATATAATTATTTTCATTTATTAAAAATGTCAGCAGTTTAGCATTTTAGAAGGATAAATAAGTTTGAGAGCAAATTTGAAATAAATAGCTATAGACATGTTTAACTTTGACACCTTTTATATTTTTACGACATTTACATATGACGTTTGAATGGTGTGTCGCCAAATTTGATAACAAGTTTAAGTGTGTCGCGGGACAAAAAAGGTTGAGAACCCCTGTTATAGATCTTAAATATAGATGCTGGAATGACGAAAAGGTTTAAATCCGACTTCTATTAATAGTTCTATTTACCCACGCGATCATTTCCGGAAGTCATCTTAAACTTTATAAGCATTATTTTCATCAATTCGGCTGCGTTAAAACGTTAAATTCGTCGGTCTATTTTTTACGAAAATTGTGTGTTATTCGTCGACTTTGTCGGTCCCCGACAAAATAGCCCCGGGCTGTTCTGACGGGATTATTTTGACGGGGCTATTGTGTCGCTGAGCGATTTTGACGGGGCTGTTTTGTTATTGGGCGATTATGACGGGGCTGTTTTGACGGGGCTATTTTGACCGGGCTATTATGACGGGCCACCGATAACCTTGCTCGCGCATTCGAATGCATAGGTATGTATACGCATTATGGAGTCAAGGATAAATCGTAATAATTATTACAAACTGTCTCAATTTTTGGTTATGCGGCTCATTTGCACTTGACCCGCTGTCTATAATACCATCATCGCTTCCAAGTCATGTTTTTGACAACTTGTACAGTTCAGGGAAACTGCTTGAACATGTTAGGCACTTTCAAAGAATTATCTTAAAAATTTCCCGCCAAAATGAATTTGTTAGATTGCACGACATAATAGATGCAACAGAGGTGCGTTACGGATGGCTAAGCACGTATAACACTGATGGTGTTATACATGTGTTAACATTCGAAGGTGCTGAATAGGAGGGATATTCTAAAGGTGGAACACAAATATTATACATGTACGTCACATGTTAAACACAGGTGGTAAGTGCTAATTTTTAAACACAGGTGGTTGGGGCTAATTATTGTTAAACACACGTGGTGAGTGCTAATTGTTAAACACAGGTGGTAAGTGCTAATTGTTAAACACAGGTGGTAAGTGCTAATTGTTAAACACAGGTGGTAAGTGATAATTGCTAAACACATGTGGTAATTGTTAAACACGGGTGGTGGGTGCTAATTTTTAAACACACGCGGTGAGTGCTAATTGTTAAACACAGGTGTTAAGTGCCAATTGTTAAACACAGGTGGTAAGTGATAATTGTTAAACACAGGTGGTAAGTGCCAATTGTTAAACACAGGTGGTAAGTGATAATTGTTAAACACAGGTGGTAAGTGATAATTGTTAAACACAGGTGGTAAGTGCTAATTGTTAAACACAGGTAGTAAGTGATAATTGCTAAACACAGGTGGTAAGTGATAATTGTTAAACACACGTGGTGAGTGCTAATTTGTAAACACATGTGGTGAGTGATAATTGTTAAACACAGGTGGTGGGTGATAATGCTAAACAGAGGTGGCGAGTGCTAATTTTTAAACACAGGTGGTGCTAAAGGGGTCACACAGGTGTAAACATTTAAAGGTGTTTTTTTATGTGAATAAGGTGCAAAAATAACGATGTCGGAAGCTAAGTAGAGGTTGTGCAGATATCAACATCGAACCAAAGTTGTTCTGGCTGTTGTTACCTGGGTCGTCGTTGTCGGACTTTCGTTGATAAAACTCTTTCATCAGAATTAAAGAATAAACCATTAAATGCAAAATCTTAAGATCAGTGAAAAGCAGTGATGATATTAAGCTAATTAAGAGCTACAGAAAGCGAATTCAATGGTCAATTAAAGATAAAAGAAATAATTAAAAATATATCAATTAATTAAGAGGACAAAACGAATGACTGTATCGACCAGAGACGATTTAGGATGAACTGAGATGATTGTATGAATGATGAGCTGTTTGTCCTCACAGCCGCAGTCCTTAAAGCCATCAAATGCCAGCAGCAGCAGTAGCAGCAGCAGCAGCTGACCCATCATACCCCACAGTAGTCTAAGTCATCTATTCTTACCTGTCGGATTCTTCGGTTGGATAGGTAACTTATCGACCTGTATCGTTGAATTCGATCCGTCTCTTGTGAACCTGATGACGTGATATCTTCCATCGTCAAACTTCTCAAAGAGTTCTCCGATGGGATGCTGCATCAGACCCATGTTGTAGATGACGACGACGTTACCATCCACCTGCAGCAGTGTAATGTAATCAATCAGGTAAGCGAATGAAGAACACCTGCAACATAAAACTAATTAAAGACAGGGTCAGCCAGGTGCAAAGTGATTACCGTGAGGAGCTGTGCTTTGGATGAGGTTTTGACCAATCAGAAGACACCGCTCAGCTCTATTAAAAACTGATCTATTGTGAGTAGAAGGGGTGAGGGTTGAGGGTTGGAAGATGTCCGACTAGCTCTTCTCTCAAACGAACCTAGGCCTACTCCCTCCGCTGAAGACCTAAGCAGCGACGTCTGACGGAGGGTGTTGTACTTCAGATGGAATTTATGTAGCACCACGATAGTTTAGGTTCCGCATCATATTAATTTTGTGTCGTAATCGTATTCGTAATCTTGATTTTTTTATATAGTTCCTCTTCAGAGAAACTCCTCAGAGACGCTTCCGACCTGATTACACCAAACAACGATGAAAGAGAAAAGAGAGAAGTTCATTACGGAGACTAATTATTGGTAACTTAATCCACAAAGATGGACCGACCATGGTAGCAAAGCCTTTTATGCAGCCCTGTGGAAGTGCGAGTCATAGGGACAAGCAGTGCAGGTCACCTTGCGCTGCAGAGCAAGCGTGGAAAGAATGGCGCTGACACACAAAGTCCTCGAAGATAAATCGGAGCTAGACAATTACGCATGAGAATTTGAATCTTAAACTCAGTTCGTTTTTGTGTTCATCTCCAACTGCACCAGTCCTGATAATTTTAAACCAGAATTTTGGTATGCCGCCAATCAGACAATGTCGATAATAATCATCGTTATAATGTAATGTAATGTGATGTAATGTAATGTAATTCAGACAATTTATATAGCATCGTCAGAGGCAAGCCACGTCTAGGATGCTTTACACGCATAATGATGATGATGACGACGACGACGATGATGACGATGACGATGACGATGACGATGACGATGATGATGACGACGACGACGACGACGACGACGATGCATGCAAGCATGCATGCATGCATGCATGCATGTATGTATGTATGTATGTATGTATGTATGTATGCATGCATGCATGCATGCATGCATGCATGCATGCATGTATGTATGTATGTATGTATGTATGTATGTATGTATGTATGTATGTATGTATGCATGCATGCATGCATGCATGCATGTATGTATGTATGTATGTATGTATGTATGTATGTATGTATGTATGTACATGTATGTACATGTATGTATGCATGTATGCATGTATGCATGTGTGCATGTGTGCATGTATGTATGTATGTATGTATGTATGTATGTATGTATGTATGTATGTATGTATGTATGTATGTATGTATGTATGTATGTATGTATGTATGTATGTATGTATGTATGTATGTATGTATGTATGTATGTATGTATGTATGTATGTATGTATGTATGTATGAACATGTATGTACATGTATGTATGCATGTACATGTATGTACATGTATGTATGCATGTATGTATGTATGCATGTATGCATGTATGCATGTGTGCATGTGTGCATGTATGTATGTATGTATGTATGTATGTATGTATATACAACTGACGAGTTCCATTTCGATGAAGTCGTTGGAGCTGGTGCTGGCGATGTGCAGAAGGACGGCATCCGATTGGAACGTTCGAAATCCCAACGCAACCTCGTCCCTCTTCGTGTCTGGCCACTCTCCATCCGGGAACGTAAAGGTCACGACCCCACCATGACGACCGAACTTATAGGCGATGCTATCTGCAGACAACAACGCATGACAACACATTGCAACGCCCGACAACACATTGCAACACATTGCAACGCCTGGCAACACCTGACAACATAATGATGACAACAGGTGGACGGATTAATATGCAGCATTAACTGTTATTTCGAACAGATCTAAATAGACGACATGAGCATCTAAGTGACATCATCATATAAATGTTATCCTATAATTATTCTCATCATTCTCATCATCTACGTTCCACTCATACTGCGTTCCACCAAACCATCATCATCAACGTCGTCATCATCATCATCATCATCATCACCATTATCATCATCATAGTCGTCGTCGTCACCATCATCACCATTCGTCGTCATCACCATCATAATCATCATCATTATCGTCGTCGTCATCATCATCAGATGTGAATCAATTTCCGGTTTTTGTGAAATCATGACAAAGAAAGCTATCCAGATATATTGGCTGAGGTGTAAAGGATCCCACACCCGCCCCCCCCTAAACCCCCATCTACCTCCTTCGGCCAGACTCATCCACCTCACCCTCTATCTTCCCATCATTAGTTATTCTGCATCAGCAGCCGCCCCATCCCTCCTCCTCCGTTTCGTCTTCCTTCCTCATCGTCCTCCGCTGCTGCCTCTGATGCTCCAATGACCCGCACCGGAAATGACGTCGATCGAAATTCCGATCAGAAACCCGAACCAAAATGGCCGCCGACGATTACTATCAATCAAATCCCGGTCGCCATTAGACTGTGGCGGAGGCGGTGGCAGGTGTCTGCCTTCGACAGGTGCACAGCCAATCTACGTGCAGAGCGGGTAAAAAAAGAATAGATATTTTTTTTATCTAGCCAGCCTATAGCTAGTCAACGCCCTGAGGTTTGGGCCTGCATGCCTCACATAGACTCAGCTACCCCTCTGCTGCCATAATTGTGTTTTATAGTACAATGTGGCAATTGTCATGAAATAATATATCCATAATTTCAACTTTTATCTGTCGAGACTCATTCCCTTGCAGTGAGTTAATCATTAATCATTAATCGTTAATCATCATTAGTATCATTAGTATCATTAGTATCATTAGTATCATTAGTATCATTAGTATCATTAGTATCATTAGTATCATTATTATCATTATTATCATTAGTATCATTAGTATCATTAGTATCATTAGTATCATTAGTATCATTATTATCATTAGTATCATTAGTATCATTATTATCATTAGTATCATTATTATCATTAGTATCATTAGTATCATTAGTATCATTAGTATCATTAGTATCATTAGTATCATTAGTATCATTAGTATCATTAGTATCATTAGTATCATTAGTATCATTATTATCATTAGTATCATTAGTATCATTAGTATCATTAGTATCATTAGTATCATTAGTATCATTA
>OX457041.1:508345-513345 GCA_949752735.1 Lumbricus terrestris | reverse complement strand
TGGAAGGAAGCAAGGCAGCAAGGAAGGATGGAAGGAAGCAAGGCAGCAAGGAAGGAAGGAGGTAAGCAAGGAAGAAGAGAAGGAAGCAAGGAAGGAAGCAAGGAAGCAAGCAAGGAAGGAAAAAAGGAAGCAAGGAAAGAAGCAAGAAAGGCAGCAAGGAAGAAGGGAAGGGAGGAAGGAAGCAAAGAAGCAAGCAAGGAAGGAAACAAGGAAGCAAAGAAGCAAGGAAGGAGGGGGAAAAGGATGGAAACATGGAATGAAGCAAGGACGCAATGAAAGAAGCAAGGAAGGAATAAAGGAAGGAAACAACGAAGCAAGGAAGCAAGGAAGGCAGCAAGAAAGAAAGGAAGGAAGGAAGGAAGGAAGCACAGAATGAAGGAGGGAAGGAAGTAAGGAAGCAAGGAACCAAGGAAGGAAGCAAGGAACCAAGGAACCAAGGAAGGCTGGAAGGAAGGAAGGAAAGAAGGAGAGTAGGAAATAAGGAAGGAAGGAAGGAAGCAAGGAAGGAGGCAAGCAAGCAAGCAAGGAAAGAAGGAAGCAAGGAAGCAAGGAGGCAAGAAAGGATGGAAGGAAGCAAGGAAGCAAGAAAGGCAGGAAGGAAAGAAGGAAAGAAGGAGAGTAGGAAATAAGGAAGGAAGGAAGCAAGCAAGGAAGTAGGCAAGGAAGGAAGGAAGGAAGCAAGGAGGCAAGGAAGGATGGAAGGAATGGCAAGGAAGGAAGCAAGCAAGGAAGTAGGCAAGGAAGGAAGGAAGCAAGCAAAGAAGGAAGCAAGGAAGCAAGAAGGCAAGGAAGGATGGAAGGAAGGAAGCAAGGAAGGAAGCAAGGAAACAAGGAAGGCAGGAAGGAAGAAATGAAGGCAGGAAGGAAGAAAGGAAGGAAGGAAGAATGGAAGGAAGGAAGCAAGCAAGCAAGCAAGGAAAGAGGGAAGGAAAGCAGGAAGCAAGGAAGCAGGGAAGCAAGGCAGGAAGGAAGGAAGGAAAGAAGCAAGCAAGGAAGGAAGCAAGGAAACAAGGAAGCAAGGAAGTAAGCAATGCAGAAAGGAAGGAAGGAACGAACGAAGGAAGGAAGCAAGGAAGGAAGCAAGGAAGCAAGCAAGCAAGCAAGGAGGAAGCAAGCAAGGAAGCAAGAAAGCCAGGAAGGAAGGAAGGAAGGAAGCAAGGAAGGAAGCAAGGAAGCAAGAAAACAAGGAAGCAAGTAGGCATGGAAGCAAGGAAGCAAGGAAGGCAGGATGGAAGGAAGGAAGGAAGGATGGAGGGACGGAGGGAGGGAGGGAGGGATGGAGGAAAAGAAAGGGAGGGAGGGAGGGAGGAAGGGAGAGAGGGAGAGAGGGAGGGAAGGAAGGAAGAACGGAAGGAAGGACATCCATCCCCTCACTTCTCTTCCCTCTTAGCCTTAGAGGGAGGAGAAGTGAGGGGCAGGATGGAGCGAGTCTGAGGAGTCAGAGAGGCTCCGCCCCTCAACTATGGCCACGCTCCATCAATTATATAGCGCCTGGACTTCCCCGTCGAAGAAGGGAAAATCCCTCTGCCTCATCGAGTCAGTCGAATGTAAAAGAGTCACGTATGGAGTAGATCCGGGCAGATCGAAAATCCCTGTCTCTGTGTCCATTGGGAAGGGAGAGGAGGGAGAGGAGTGAGGGGAGGGATAGAGGGAGGAGGAGGGAAAGGGGATTACTCAGGCGATGGCGCATTGGAAAGATGCTGCACATATCTCACCACTTAAATGGTAGGTTCGAATTTCGTTCGGGCAGAATGGATGTTACGAAGCGACATGAAAATATTATATTTATTATGCTGTCAATAAAATTAATGATGTCGATCATTGTCAAGAATTGCAAATAGTTGTGAATGGTTGTCAACGGTTGTCAGCAGTTGTCAATGGTCGTTGTTGGTTGTTAATGTTGGTTATTGCATGTTCGACAAAGAAACATTAGCGAGTTATATCATCAACGTTGTCATCTTCATACTCATCATCGTAATCTTAATCATCGTAATCTTAATCATTATAATCATCATCATCATCGTCATCGTCATCGTCATCGTCACCATCACCATCACCATCATCATCATCATCATCATCATCATCATCATCATCATCATCATCATCATCATCATCATCATCATCATCACCATCACCAACATCATCATCATCATCATCATCATCATCATCGTCATCATCATCATAATCATCATCATCATCATAATCATCGTACTTGGAATCGGATGCTGAACGTCGAGTAGAGTTTGAATCTGGTGACGAGGTAGGCACCAGTCGATCGGAAGCTGACGGAATCCGGATGAAGGAGATGGTCGTCGGTCAATTGAAGATGCAATGCAGCAGGAGATGCTGCTGCTGCTGCTGCTGCTGATGATGATGATGCTGATGATGATGCGGGAAGGGAGGAGGAGGAGGATGAGGATGCATTAAAGCGAACACCTGTTGCACGGCTTCCCCCAGAGATGACATCGTCGCTCTGAATGGGATGACGATGATTCTGTGGCTGCTGCTGCTGCAGTTGCTGATGCTGATACGTTGATAGGATTGGATGAGGATGAGGAGGAGGTGGAGGAGGATCGAGATGGACCAGGTGAGCTGCTGCTGCTGCTGCTGCTGATGCGGATGGAAGGACGGCAGCGGATCGATGATGATGACGCAGGAAGAATGGATCGAAGACAACTGAAGAAAGACAACAGGAAGAGGAGGATACAGCATCAGTAATTGATCGATCGATTGATTGATTGATTGAGTGATTGATTGATTTAATGACGACCAGTTGATTGATTCGATTAATTTACTTATTTATTTATTTTATTTATTTATTTACTAATGAATGAATTAATTAATTAATTAATCAAACAATTACGAAAATAATTACGAAAATAATTACGAAAATAATGACTGATTGATTGATTTGAGCTGATTGAGTCCAGAAGAAATTCAATCCATCCACATAGATTGGCAGAAAAAAGAATGTCTGACAGAGAAAGAGAGACATAGACATACATACACACATGCATACATGCATACAGACCGAGAGAGACACAAAGAAAACACGAGAGAGAGACAGAGAGACAGAGACAAAGACAAGACAGAGACAGAGAGACAGAGCGAGCAAAAGTAGAATGGACATAATCGATGGACATATTGCATTTGATCGAAATAGAGACAGACAGATAGCCAGAAAGACAGACAGACGGACAGACAGACAGACACACGGACAGATACGACTGGGATTGGTTCATATATAAATTAATGATTAATTTGGTCATAGTATTATGATTATAGTTTTATGATTATAGTATTATGATTATAGTATTATGATTATAGTATTATGATTCTCATCTGAATTTCTCTTCCAATTCCATTCAATCCATCCCCCTCCCTCCTCCCTCCCTCCATCCATCCATCCATCCATCACTCCATCCCTCCATCCTTTCTCCGCCTCTCCATTTCACCACCCATCCTCCAATCGGCTAATTTCCCATTTGGCCAACTAACATTGTTTTCCAATCGTATTGTTTCTGGTTTGAACCCTCACTGAAGACACCACCCCTCCACCCCTCCACCCCTCCACCCATCCACACATACACCCATCCACCCATCCACCCATCCACCCATCCATCCATCCACCCATCCACACATACACCCATCCACCCATCCACCCACCCATCCACCCATCCATCCATCCATCCATCCATCCATCCATCCATCCACCCATCCACACATACACCCATCCACCCATCCACCCATCCACCCATCCACCCATCCACCCATCCACCCATCCACCCATCCATCCATCCACCCATCCACACATTCACCCATCCACCCATCCACCCATCCACCCATCCACCCATCCATCCATCCATCCACCCATCCACCCATCTACTCATCCACCCATCCACCTATCCACCCATCCACCCATCCACCCATCCACCCATCCACTCATCCACCTATCCACCTATCTGTCGATCTATCCATCCATCCGTCCGTCCATTCAGCCTCTGATCAGCATAGCATTGCATGGCATCGTATGTGGATGGCATTGCATAGCATTGCATGGCTTTGTGTGGTATTGTGTGGCTTGGCATCTGCACCCAATTTATCTATTTGCTCAGAGAAGAAGATCATCTTTAGAAGAGGATTCTGTGGACTCTGGCTGATTGAAAAATCCTCCTCTCCATTCTCCTCTCCCTTCCTCCCTCTTCCATCCCTCTTTTCCACTCCTGTTCCTTCCATTTCTCTTTCTTTTCCTCCGCTTTCTTCCTATGCGCATTCTTACATCTGTGTTTGTCACAAGCGCATACACAGCCCCACACACACACACACACACACACACACATGACATGTGTGTGTGTGTGCTCAGAATGCACATACAAATAAACTGACAAGAAAATGGCAGACACAGAATTTATAGCACTCTCTAAGTCCTGCGTGGCATTCTCTCTCTGTGCCTCTATCTCTGTATCTCTCTTTGTGTCTCTTTCTCTCTATCTCTCTCATACATGCATACATGCATACATACATACATACATACATACATACATACATACATACATACATAGATACATACATACATACTACATACATACATACATACATGCATGCATGCATGCATGCATGCATACATACATACATACATACATACATACATACATACATACATACATACATACATACATACATAAATACATACATACATACATACATACATACATACATACATACATACATACATACATACATACATACATACATACATACATACATACATACATACATAAACATGATGTTCTCATGTGTAGTGTTTGGTACTGTTTGCATAATCCATATAAATATATATATAAATATAGATATATATATAAATATATATATATATGGGCAATTGCGTTGGGTAAACAGACGATGTATTGTAGACGTCCATTTCTATAGCGCCTTCGGGAGAAATACTTACGAGATGTCCATATATCATATCTGCTCAAATAATTGCATATATATATATA
>OX457041.1:495845-505845 GCA_949752735.1 Lumbricus terrestris | reverse complement strand
CCCCCACAACCTCCCCCGCCACTACCACTATCACGGTATCACCACCACAACCACCACCACTGCTAATACTACTACTACCATCGCCATCATCACTGTCCCGGCCTACTTGTTATAATCTCTAGCCCACTCCTACAGTAACTGCCCCTCGAGTCTTTATACGTATTATTCGCCCATATTATACATTGTCACGTGACAGTACAGCATACGTTTATATTTATATTATGGTCTTTCTGCTCTACTTCTACTTGTAAGGACAACCTATTTTATCACTAACTAGCTAGGGTACCCGGCGTTGCCCGGGAAATTTAGATTTTTCGTCCCCAAACCCAGATCCACCCACCCCTATGGCGCGACTTCGCCGCCCATTTGGGGTTTATAAATGGTAATTTTCTCAGCTTGGAAGGTCTTCCCCAATTCTGCTGGTTAAACTCATTTTGCATGGGTCTCCTCTTATTGTATATACTCCTTGGCCAAAGGCATTAATCTTTCCCAGGTGGTTGCGCTGAAAGGGCTCGAGTTTCATGCTAAGCTTTGGCGAAAAATTACGTCACAATGACGTCAAAAGCAACGTGCATTTGTTATTGCACAACGATTCAAATATGGCGTCGCAATTGCAGCGATAGCGTAAATAACACGGCGAAAATTAAAATGTCTATATCTCGGATTCTAAAGTGTGTAAGGAGCTGAAAATAGCGCGCTTGGATGACTCGAGTGAACGTCTATTTATGTACAATGTTTGAGGTCAGTTAGCTGCAAAACTGTGAGCGTGCATTCTGGACATAGTCATATACCCACATCCATTCTTATAGATATAGATTTCTAATTTAATTAATTTTCAATTTGTTTCAAATTCTTTTTTGGAAGCTGATTTGTAGATTTGTAGCTAATTATAAATAATTAAAAATATAATTAATTAAGATTATAATTAATTAAAATTTTAATTAATTACATGTATCAATCTAAAGCTTGTTAACCCTCAGGCTACCATGCTTTTTTTTGTAACACTGACTACCAAGGGGGGGGTTACCACCACCCCCCTGGATCTTGGGTTTGGTTTGAGATATCATAACTTGTAATACATCATTGGATTCAGCATTCATTTCTGCACAAAATGGTATATTTAGGTTTATAAAATATGAATGCACCCCGAAATTATGAATTTTTTACCATGGGTAACCGTCGATTCCACAAAACGAATACTTACGCATAGGGAATGTATTAGATTCTGTTTGTTTTGAACATGATTTATTATCATTTATATATAAAAAATAGTTTACATATAATAAAGTCCAATGTTCAACTATAAAAACTAGTAATAAATCAGTTTTATGTTAAATCAAAACAAAAAAACATGTTTTAACCGCTGAAAAACGTTTACGCAGACATATCGGCTTGCGTTGTAAAAAAAACCCAACATTTTCGCACATTTAAATTTATTTTGAGCACTTCCGGTCATCAAAAGACAAATTATTTAGTATCAGAAAATAACCCTAAATGCCCTCTACAGAATGGCATAATTTATTTCTATTAAAAAATAAATTATCGATAAGTTATAATAGAAAAAAAACATGAACATTTTATGAAAATAAAACACCTTTATATACATTTTAATTTATTTTGAGCACTTCCGGTTGTCAAAAGACAACTCAATGAGCATGGAAATGTAGCCCTACATTCCCTCTATAGAATGGTATAATTTGTGTCTCTTCATATTAAAGTGCGCAAAAATTATAGCCGATAATCTAAGGGGGGTGGTGGTATCCACCCCCTTGGTACCTTGGGTATATCGGGTATAACTTTGAATGGTATGGTATATCATAAACTTTTTTAGCTCAAAATGTGTGCCAATGAACCCTCTACAGCTACCAAGTTTTTCAAAATTTTATTCCAAACGGAACAAGTTTGATTTGGGAAAAACCTAGGGGAAGCTGGCAGCAATTTATGGGTTTAGGACGGTTATTTCTGAAGGCCTATTGGTATCGACAACTTCAGATTTTAACACACAAAAAATAGCCAACGGTAAAATGAATTTTATAGCTGACTTTAGCTGTTTAGCCTAAATGAACTTTTGTAAACGGAGGAGGGTTAAAGCTAATTTTTGCGTACGCATGTGGCTGTTCGCAAAATGTAGCCTACGAGTTGCAGCATAATGAGATAGTCAAAAATACAATTTTTTGCGTAGGTTACGTAATAATAGGCATAATGGTTGGGCCCTTTGTCGCCTGTAATATAAGAAGTTCGGAATTTTTTACATTTGGCCTACTATGGCCGGATGGGACTCCAAAAATGGATGGATGTGGAGTCCATGACTCTTATCCATTTGGTGTGGACTCCAATTTTTTGATGTGGTGCGTCCATGACTCCAAGAATTCAGACCTTAACGGAATCACTGCGTGGGAGTGTCTGTATGTGTGTGAGTTTGTATGTACGCATGTGCGTGTGCGTTGTGTGTGTGTGTGTGCATGTATGCGTGCGTGTGTGTGTGTGTGCGTGAGGAGAGGGGGGAGTGCAGCTTACCTGAATGCCAGAGATCATTACTGCAGGCGTCGTGGAATCATAGACCGAGAGATCATTTACAGGTGGATTGTCCCACCTGCGAGAGAGACAGGTGAGAGAGAGAGACAGACATACAGACAGACAGGTGAGAGAGGGACAGACAGACAGACAGATATAGACAGATACAGACAGATACAGACAGAGATAGAGGTAGCGGTATTTTATTTATCTGTCATCTGTCCAAACATCTGATGCTCATCTCATCAATTACTTTCCACTCCTCATCCGCATCCCATCATATGCCACACTCCATCCCTACCTCCTTCCCTCTCTCCCTCACTCCCTTCTTCCCCCTAACTCTCTTCTTCATCCATCTACTCCTCTCCTTCCACTCTGACTACTATCTTCCTACTTTTCCTTCTAGTTATTCCCTGATTTCTTTCTCCACCTCCTTCTATAACTCCTCTCTCTCTCTCTCTCTCTCTCTCTCTCTCTCTCTCTCTCTCTCTCTCTCTCTCTCTCTGTCCTCTCTCTCTTTTTCTATCCCTGTCCCTCATTCTCTTCTTCTTCCTCCTCCTCAAGCCCTCTCTCCTTGTCTCCATTGGCCTCCTCCCTTTCTTTGTCTTTCTCTCCCTCCCTCCGTCTCTCCTCCCTCCTATCTCCTTCCCTCCGTCTCTCCTCCTCCCTCCCTCCATCCTCTCTCCCTCCCTCCGTCTCTCCCTCCTCTCTCCTACCCTCCGTCTCTCCTCCATCCTCCCTCCATCCTCTCCTTCCCTCCGTCTCTCCACCATCCTCTCTCCCTCCCTCCGTCTCTCCTCCCTCCTCTCTCCTTCCCTCCGTCTCTCCTCCATCCTCTCTCCCTCCTTCCGTCTCTCCTCCCTCCTCTCTCCATCCCTCTCCCTCTCTGCGTCGTTGTTCTGCGTCCCGTCGGAGCATGCGCAATGCATGCGAGACAGGATTTCGTCGATGATGGATCGTGGCTCTCTATTTGGCTAATGATTTTAATCAGAGTTTCGAGATGCTAGTCCATGCCTCCTCCTCTCCTCCACCCACCTCCCTCCACCCCTCTCTCTTCTCCTTTTAGTCATCCTTCTCCTCTTACTCCTTCTCTCCCATTCCACCTCTTTCTCATCCTCTGCTTCCCATCCTTCTCTCTCTCTCTCTCTCTCTCTCTCTCTCTCTCTCTCTCTCTCTCTCTCTCTCTCTTCCTCCTCACCTTCTGTTTTCCTCTGCTTCGCCCCAATCATCTTCGTCTTTCATTCACTTCCTATTTTGTTCCTCTCTTCCACATATTTCTCTATCCTCCTCCCTCGTCCTTGTCCTCCTACTTCCCTCCTTCCTGTCTTTCCTTCTTTATCCGCATCTCCTCTTCCTCACAATTCCCATTCTCCTCCTTTCCTGTCATCTCATTCTCCATCCCTCTTCTTCTTCCTCCTCCTCCTCCTCCTTCTCGTCCTCCATTCTTCTCCATCCTCATCGTCATCTTCCATCCACTCCAAACTCCTCTTTTCACTTTCGTACTCAACTGGCCCTTCGTCAATTACAACCCTCCCTCACAATATCCCTTCCTCACACCGGTGCTGCGCTTCGATGCACGCTAGGGGGCGTTGCTGCTGCTGCTGCTGCTGCTGACGATGACGATGATGATGCTGATGATGATGATGACGATATGAAAGCACCTGAGATGCTTCTGTTGCTGTTGCTGTTGCTGATGGTGGTCGGTCGTGGTGATGCGGCAGAGGCAGAGGCTGAACAGATGATGCTGAACGACGCATCAACAACAGATCAAAGGCTGCAGTCATTCACATCGATGCCAGGTCAGGCTACTCTCCTCCACCTGCCAACCACCACCCCACACCCACTCCACCCTTTTCATTTCCTCTCTTCTCCCTCCCTACTTCCCTTCTTCCACGTAACGACCTTTCGATCATTCGACGCCTCACCCCACCCCACCCGCACTCCCTCTCCCCCATCGCAATGACACCCCTCCCATTTCCTTCATTGCAATATCCCTCAATCGCAATATACATCCATTGCAATGTACCTCAATCTTTCATCGCAATGTCCATTCATTGGAATGCAGCCTACTTCCATCTATCCATCAATATCAATAATGTCCATTCATAGCAATGTCCATTCATAGCAATGTCCATTCATAGCAATGTTCATTCATAAAAATGTCCATTCATAGCAATGTCCATTCATAGAAATGTCAATCATAGAAATGTCCATTCATAGAAATGTCCATCCATAGCAATGTCCATTCATAGCAATGTCCATCCATAGAAATGTCCATTCATAGCAATGTCAATCATAGCAATGTCCATTCATAGAAATGTCCATCCATAGCAATGTCCATTCATAGCAATGTCCATCCATAGAAATGTCCATTCATAGCAATGTCCATGAATAGAAATGTCCATTCATAGCAATGTCCATTCATAGCAATGTCAATTCATAGTAATGTCCATTCATAGCAATGTCCATTCATAGAAATATCCATTCATAGTAATGTCCATTCATAGAAATGTCCATTCATAGCAATGTCCATTCATTGAAATGTTCATTCATAGCAATGTCCATGTTTCTCCCAAACGACCTTCTTCAGTCATTCATATCAGACTGCATAATATACAATTCCAATCTTTTATCTAATAACTATTCATTCCAATTTCATGCCATACAATAAATCCAACCCATTCTATTCTATCTTATCCAGTCAATTTATATCCAACTAGCTGAATTACCCGGCGTTGCCCGGGAAATATAAGTTTTTGTCCCCAGCCACGCCTGACCCCGTTCCCACTCCGCCATTCTCACCCCGCCTTCCCTCGACCTCGAAATTTCGGTATTTTGCCCGCACGCTGCCCCCCCCGCGTTAAGGAGAAGTCACCAACCTCTCCGCTAGGTGTACATGTCTGGTCAATAATTGAAGGGCTTATTTCCAAAAGCTGTTAAGTCCACTCGACACGTAACTGAGAAAAACGACTTTTTCTGAAAAGTCACTACCATTCACTGTTTTTTTCATAAATTGTTCTTTGCCACTTAGATAAAGAAAGCTTTTGAATTCTACGCTTCTTTATTCCAATTATTTGCAGTTATATTCGCATTATTTACGCGATCGTATACTTAATTGCGGTTAGACCAGATGTGACGTAAAGATTTGAGCTAAAAATAATGACGTCATGAGCTTAGTGAACACATACTGTCTCTAATAATTATCGTTTTTATAACAGCAAAATTTAAAATATGAAAATATTTTTGGATCGCGATCTTTATGTTTTTCTCGGGTGGATTGGATCAGAAGAAATAAGCCCAGAATAATCCTCACAAATATTTTCGATGCAAGTAAATATCACGCGACCTCAAACCGTCATGCCATTGGCTGCAGGACTCTGCTAGGCAATGGAGGCGAACAACGTGAATAGCTTTTGAATCTGTAGGCGCTTATCGCGTGGAAGTTAAAATGTTCACATCTCGGGTTATTAACCCTCAGGCTACCAAGCTTTTTTGTAACACTGACTACCAAGGGGGGGGTGGTTACCACCCCCCTGGATATTGGGTTTGGTTTGAGATATCATAACTTGTAATACAGCATTGGATTCAGCATTCATTTCTGCACAAAATGGTATATTTAGGTTCAGAAAATATGAATGCCCCTCGAAATTATGAATTTTTTACCTTGGGTACCCGTCGATTCCACAAATTGTATACTTACGCATAAGGAATATATTAGATTCTGTGTGTTTTATACATGATTTATATATAAAAAGTAGTTTACATATAATAAAGTCCAATATTCAACTATAAAAACTAATAATAATTCTGTTTTATGTTCAATCAAAACAAAAAAACATGTTTTAGCCGCTGAAAAACGTTTACGCAGACATATCGGCTTGCGTTGTAAAAAAACCCAACATTTTCACACATTTTAATTTATTTTGAGCACTTCCGGTCATCAAAAAACAAATTATTTAGTATCAGAAAATAGCCCTAAATGCCCTCTACAGAATGGCATAATTTATTTCTATTAAAAAATAAATTATGGATAAGTTATAATAGCAAAAACATGACAATTTTATGAAAATAAAACACCTTTATATATATTTTAACTTATTTTGAGCACTTCCGGTTGTCAAAAGACAACTCAGTGAGCATGGAAATGTAGCCCCACATTCCCTCTATAGAATGGTATAATTTGTGTCTCTTAATATTAAAGGGCGGAAAAGTTACAGACGATATTCTAGGGGGGTGGTATCCACCCCCCCTGGTACCTTGGGTATATCGGGTGTAACTTTTGAACGGTAGGGGGCATCATCAAACATTTTAGCTCAAAATGTGTGCCAATGAACCCTCTACAGCTACCAATTTTTTCAAAATTTTATTCCAGACGGAACGCGTTTGATTTGCGAAAAACCTAGGGGGGGGTGGCAACCACCTCCTCTCCTTGGTAGCCCGAGGGTTAAGTTAATTGACAGATGAAAATAGTCGCGTTGAACTACAAATTTGGGTAAGAATCAATTGCAAAAATTTTTCTAAACGAATCGCTGTCATTTCCGAGTAGAGTCTTAATCTTGGACGAAATTCAAAATACATCCGGACATACAAACAGAAGGACAAACTTTCAGACTTATAATATTAGATTTATAAACAGCTCTATTCGAATCCAGCACGAAACTTATCCTAACATAGTCTATTACAATTCAATTAAAATAAAATATTACTAATGTCCTATTTAAAACTTTAAACCAACCAATAATTGGACATTAATCTAATCTAATCTAAACTACTCTAATCTAATCTGATCCAATATAATCTAATCTAATCTGATCCAATATAATTTAATATAATTTAATTTAATCTAATATAATATAATCTAATCTGATCCAATATAATCCAATCCAACCTAATCTAATCTAATTTAATATAATCTAATTTAATATAATCTAATCTAATCCAATCCAACGTAATCTAATCTAATCTTCTGTTATATTTCGTCATCGTAATCGTTGCTGTTCAGCTGTTGAATCGAATGAAGGCTTCTTTATCTGATCGACGCTTCGAAATCAATTCCGGTTTCTGGTGATGCCAGTCCAGGGTCTCGAGTAACGAGGAGGGCAACGCAATAATTCATCTTTGCTATGATACGACATCATCACATGAATGGCGTTAAAAACATTGGAGTTTAATCAGCTGTGACCTGCACCCGATGTCAATTGCTCCAATTGAAGGACGGATCAGTTTCTTTTCGCATTGAATTCGCTGCTTAAATCTCAAACGATATCGAACGACGTTTAGCGATTCATCTGTTCATCTGTTCATCTTTTCATCTGTTCATCTGTTCATCTTTTCATCTGTTCATCTGTTCATCTATTCATCACTTGATCTCTTCTCTTCATCTCTTCATCTGTTTATCTGTTCATCTATTCATCTGTTTATCTGTTCATCACTTCATCTGTCCATCTGTTTATCTGTTCATCTGTTAATCTGTTCACTACTTCATCTATTCATCTCTTCATCTGTTCATCTGTTCATCTGTTCACTACTTCATCTGTTCATCTCTTCGTCTCTTCATCTCATCATCTGTTTCTCTGTTTATCTGTTTATCTGTTTATCTGTTCATCTGTTAATCTGCTCATCTCTTAATCTGTTCATCACTTCATCTGTTCATCTGTTCATCTGTTCATCTGTTCATCTGTTCATCTGTTCACTACTTCATCTGTTCATCTCTTCGTCTCTTCATCTCATCATCTGTTTCTCTGTTTCTCTGTTTATCTGTTTATCTGTTCATCTGTTAATCTGCTCATCTCTTAATCTCATCATCTGTTCATCTATTAATCTCTGCATCTGTTCATCTGGTCATCTCTTCATATCTTCATGTTTTCACCTGTTCATCTGTTTATCTTTTCATCTGCTCATCTATTCACCTGTTCATCTTTTCACCTGTTCATCTGTTTATCTGTTCATCTATGCATCCCTTCATCTTTTCATGCCTTCATCTCTTCAGCTGCTTCTCTATTCATCTGTTCATCTGTTTATCTGTTCATTTCTGCATCTGTTCATCTCTTCGTCTCGTCATCTTTCCATCTGTTCATCTGTTCATCTTTTCATCTCCTCATCTCTTCTTCGATTCTTCGTTTCTTCGTTTCTTCGTTTCTTCGTCTGCTGGTCGACTGTCATGGGACTCGATAGAGAGGAGGAGGATGGGGTGGGTTGGGGAGGGGGTGGGGTGGGGAGTCGGTGGGTTTCGTTTGGTGCAGTGGAGCGTATCGCACGACGTTGAACACGTTCCAGGATGTTTGTCTGAACTGTCGTCTGTTCCGAATTGAAGAAGAGGATATGAACGAGGAAAAGAAGGATGGAGGAAGACAACACGAACCGTATATATATACACACATATATATATATATATATATATATATATATATATATATATATAGCACATCAAACATCCATTCTCCCTCTCCTCCCTCTCCTATCGCTCTCCTCCCTCTCCTCCCTCTCCTATCGCTCTCCTCCCTCTCCTCCCTCTCCTATCGCTCTCCTCCCTCTCCTCCCTCTCCTATCGCTCTCCTCCCTCTCCTCCCTCTCCTATCGCTCTCCTCCCTCTCCTCCCTCTCCTATCGCTCTCCTCCCTCTCCTCCCTCTCCTATCGCTCTCCTCCCTCTCCTCCCTCTCCTATCGCTCTCCTCCCTCTCCTCCCTCTCCTATCGCTCTCCTATCGCTCTCCTCCCTCTCCTCCCTCTCCTCCCTCTCCTCCCTCTCTGTCTTTCCTCATTCCTCATTCTAGGCTTTCTTCCTTAACTCCATCACCTATCGCCTTCACCAACAGCTCCGTACCTACTTCCCTAATTTCCTTCCAGCTCCTTCTCTATCTCCTTACCGTTTCTTTCTCCCCCATCTCCTGCCATATCTCCTTTTCCACTTCCTTCCACATCTCCTTTATACTACTTCCATCCTACTTTCTTTCCCCATCACTTCCTTCCCCACTACCTTCCCCACTTGCTTCTCTACTCTTTTACTATACTTCCTTCCTACTTCCTTCTAATAAGTAGGGAGGGGTGAGACAGACCTTAGTGTCAGTCAGGGCTTAAAGTGTGGCAGGACGGTCATGGACGGCGTCCATGCACTTATTTTAAAATCTGAACGCCGTCCTGCCACTTATTGATCAGCAATGACGGGGAAGATAAGGGACGTCCTGGCACTTCTTTTGAAAAGATAAGGAGCGTCCTGGCACTTATTTTTCCACACTTTTAGCACTGGTGTCAGTGTGTCATTGTATGTCTCTCCTTTCCTCCTCCTCCTCCTCCTCCTTCTCCACCTCCTCCTCCTCTCGAGGGGAAGAGACATAAGTAAGTAAGTAGGTAAGTATAGCCGTTAATACTCCACTTCCAAACGCACAATGGGACATTGAAAAAGAATGCAAAATAAAACACAGAAGTAATAATAAAGTACAGAAATAATTATAATAAATAAAGTAATGAGTAATTGTGTTAATAATTTC
>OX457041.1:478345-490845 GCA_949752735.1 Lumbricus terrestris | reverse complement strand
ATGTAAGCTCTGCCTTTGACTCTGTGGACCACTCAATTCTCCTGCAGCGCCTCTCCACTTCTTTCGGCTTAGTGGACCAGCCTCTTGATTGGCTTAAATCCTTCCTATCTGACCGCTCAAACTGTGTAGTTCTTGGGTCGTCCAGATCTACTTGGGTCCCTGCCCCTCTTGGGGTGCCCCAGGGTTCCGTCTTGGGTCCGCTGCTGTATCTTCTCTATACTGCTGATATTTGCTCCTTACTATCATCTCAAGGGCTTCTGCACCAACTATTTGCCGATGATGTGCAAGCTTACATCCATACCTATTCGGCTGATGCGGTGGCCGCTGTCAGCCAGATGTGTAGGAAAATGGATGTCCTCTCTCTCTGGATGGCCTCCAATCGGCTACTCTTAAATCCATCCAAAACACAGTTTATTTGGTTGGGTGGCCGTAGGCAACTCCAGGGTATTGACCTCTCACAACTTGCTCTCCTCTTTCCTCATATCTCCTTTTCCCTCACAGTTCGTGATCTGGGTCTCACCCTCAATTCTGAACTCACTCTGTCCCAGCATGTGAACTTGGTTGCTCGGAGTGCCTATTACCAGCTTCGTCAGCTTCGGGTGGTCTCCCGCTCTCTCTCTCACGACGCGGTCGTCGTCCTTGTCCACGCCTTTGTTACAAGTCGAATCGACAACTGTTGCTCCTTACTTGCTGGTCTTCCCATTGGGATCCTGGGGCGACTTGATCGTGTATTGCGCTCCGCTGCTCGCCTTGTTGGGCGGCTTCCTAAATTTGCTCCTGTCTCTGCCTATAATTATGCGTGATGTGCTGCACTGGCTGCCAGTGTCCCAGCGGATCTCATACCGCATTGCTGCTGTGGTCTCACGCTGTGTCCTTGGCTGTGCTCCGTCATACTTGCGTGATCTTTGCTGTCCAGTCTCTGACGTTGCAGCGCGTCGTGTACTTCGCTCTTCGGCTAGGGGTGAACTTCTGGTCCCGCGGGCCCGCTTAGTTATTAAGCAGTGCCGTGCTTTCTCGGTTGTGGGGCCTACAGTCTGGAACGACCTCCCGGTTACGCTTCGCTCTCTACTTGTGGCCCATCCGGCTGGGTTCTACAAGTCTCTCAAGTCTTTTTTCTTTGTTCGTGGTTGGGCTGGGAGCGCCTCTGAGTAGTTTCTTGAAGGGGCGCTATATAAATGCTATGAATGAACGAATGAATGAATGAATCAGCGTAGAGGTGACCAGTTAACAGGTTGTTGGATAATACGGTCGGAATGTCAACCGTATACAGAAGGTACATGTAGTAGAGAGGACACAGAACCGAGTCCTGCATGGGAACACCAAATCTGACCTTGATTCAGAAGGTTCCATTTGGGTAAGGTCAGAGATGTAAGACCGATGCCAAAAAAGAGAGGGGAAACTTGTATGTCTGTGTATTGTCTATTGCATGTGTATTGTCTATTGCATGTGTATTGTCTATTGCATGTGTATTGTCTATTGCATGACGTCTATTGTCTATTGCATGTGTATTGTCTATTGCATGTGCATTGTCTATTGCATGTGTATTGTCTATTGCATGTGCATTGTCTATTGCATGTGCATTGTCTATTGCATGTGTATTGTCTATTGCATGTGTATTGTCTATTGCATGTGTATTGTCTATTGCATGTGTATTGTCTATTGCATGTGTATTGTCTATTGCATGTGTATTGTCTATTGCATGACGTCTATTGTCTATTGCATGGATATTGTCTATTGCATGTGCATTGTCTATTGCATGTGTATTGTCTATTGCATGTGCATTGTCTATTGCATGTGCATTGTCTATTGCATGTGTATTGTCTATTGCATGTGTATTGTCTATTGCATGTGTATTGTCTATTGCATGTGTATTGTCTATTGCATGTGTATTGTCTATTGCATGTGTATTGTCTATTGCATGACGTCTATTGTCTATTGCATGGATATTGTCTATTGCATGTGCATTGTCTATTGCATGTGCATTGTCTATTGCATGTGTATTGTCTATTGCATGTGTATTGTCTATTGCATGTGTATTGTCTATTGCATGTGTATTGTCTATTGCATGTGTATTGTCTATTGCATGTGTATTGTCTATTGCATGACGTCTATTGTCTATTGCATGGATATTGTCTATTGCATGTGCATTGTCTATTGCATGTGTATTGTCTATTGCATGTGCATTGTCTATTGCATGTGCATTGTCTATTGCATGTGTATTGTCTATTGCATGTGTATTGTCTATTGCATGTGTATTGTCTATTGCATGTGTATTGTCTATTGCATGTGTATTGTCTATTGCATGTGTATTGTCTATTGCATGACGTCTATTGTCTATTGCATGTGTATTGTGCAATCCGTTCCTCTATTCACTCATCCGTAAATTTATCCTTCATTCCCTGCAAATAGCCTCTTCTGTTTCTCCATATTTCCATCCATACATCTATCCTTCTTTCCTTCCATCCATCTATTCTTCTATCCCTGCACTTACTCATCTATCCATCCATCTATCCATCCATCTATCCATCCAACCATCCATCCATTCATCCATCTATTCATTCATCCATCCATCTATCCATCCATCCATTCATACATCCATCCCTTTATATATCCATCCATCTATCCATCCATCTATCCATTCATCTATCCATCCATCTATCCATCCAACCATCCATCCATCTACCCATCCATTCACCCATCCATCCATTCATACATACATCCATTCATTTATGTATCCATCTATCCATCCATCTATCAATTCATCTATCCATCCATCTATCCATCCATCCATCTATCCATTATCTCCTTTTTGCCTTTCTCTTTGTTTCACTGCATATGTTTGTCGTGCGTGTGTCACGCACTCCGCCTCCTACTTCCTCCTTCCCTCCTTCCCTTCTTCTCACATTCCATACATTCCCCTCTCTCCCTCCGGATTATCCCTAAGCACCAGCTGCTGACGGTGGAGAAAGGAGACAGATTCTATGGACGCGGAGCAGTCAATGGGGAATGGGAATGGAGAGATGGAGAGATGGAAAGATGGAGAGATGGAAAGATGGAGAGATGGAGAGATGGAAAGATGGAGAGATGGAATGGGTCTTAGACGCTTTGACGCCTATAATCCCAGACGACGGCAGATCTTATCCCCATCGTCTGTCTGCCATGTCTCTCTCTCTCTCTCTCTCTCTCTCTCTCTCTCTCTCTCTCACTCTCTCTCTCACTCTCTCTCTCTCTCTCACTCTCTCTCTCTCACTCTCTCTCTCTCACTCTCTCTCTCTCTCTCTGTGTGTGTGTGTGTGTACCTGCGTGTATGTCTACCTATGTCTATGCTTGGTTTCGTAAATGTCGTCTGTATGACTTGGTTTAATCCAGATTTTCCTAATTCCTTCCATTCACCTTTTCCTCTTCTTCCTAATCCCTCCACTCCGACACTCTCACTTTTTGCCTCTGTCACTCTCTCTCTCTTCTAGGCTACATACAGTAGTTTTCTCACTCTTTCTCACTCTTTCTCTCTTTTTCTCACACTTTCTCACTCTTTCTCACTCTTTCTCACTCTTTCTCACCCTCTCATTCTTTCTCGCTCTTTCTCACTTTTTCTCACTTTTTCTCACTCTTTCTCACTCTTTCTCACTCTTTCACACTCTCTCACTCTTTCTCACTCTTTCACACTCTCTCACTTTTTCTCACTCTTTCTCTTTTCATGTCTCTGCCGCTGTCTGTTTCCGCCTCATGCTCGTTCATTTTCCCTCTCTCTAATAGTCTGTCTCTATCCCCGTCTTTGTCTTTCTCTGTTTCTCTTCCTCTTTCCCCTCTTCCTGTTTCATTCCGTCAATTAAAAGAGGAGAAACCACGTGATCTGACAGAGAAGCCTCTCCATGCTGTGGCGCTACATCACGTGACTCATTGGTTGAACGATCGAATTATATCTGGCGGTTGTGAGGCTTCAACGCCACGTGCACCATTAGACAGAATCAGCTTTCAAAGGAGGAGGAGGATGGATATCGTTTCAAAGGAGGAAGGACATCGTTTCAAAGGAGAAGGAGGAGGGATATCGTTTCAAAGGAGGAAGAGGAGGAGGAGGAGGAGGGATATCGTTTCAAAGGAGGAGGAGGAGGAGGAGGAGGAGGAGGAGGGATATCGTTTCAAAGGAGGAGGAGGAGGGATATCGTTTCAAAGGATGAGGAGAGACATCGTTTCAAAGGAGGAGGAGAAGGAGGAGGAGGAGGGACATCGCTTCAAAGAAGGAGGAGGAGGGATATCGTTTCAAAGGAGGAGGAGAATGAGGAGGAGGATTAGGAGGAGGAGGGATATCGTTTCAAAGGAGGAGGAGAATGAGGAGGAGGATTAGGAGGAGGAGGGATATCGTTTCAAAGAAGGAGGAGGAGGGATATCGTTTCAAAGGAGGAGGAGGATGGACATCGCTTCAAAGGAGGAGGAGGGATATCGTTTCAAAAAAGGAGGAGGAGGAGGGATATCGTTTCAAAGGAGGAGGAGGGATATCGTTTCAAAGGAGGAGGAGGAGGAGGGATATCGTTTCAAAGGAGGAGGAGGAGGGATATCGTTTCAAAGGATGAGGAGAGACATCGTTTCAAAGGAGGAGGAGAAGGAGGAGGAGGAGGGACATCGCTTCAAAGAAGGAGGAGGAGGGATATCGTTTCAAAGGAGGAGGAGAATGAGGAGGAGGATTAGGAGGAGGAGGGATATCGTTTCAAAGGAGGAGGAGAATGAGGAGGAGGATTAGGAGGAGGAGGGATATCGTTTCAAAGGAGGAGGAGAATGAGGAGGAGGATTAGGAGGAGGAGGGATATCGTTTCAAAGAAGGAGGAGGAGGGATATCGTTTCAAAGGAGGAGGAGGATGGACATCGCTTCAAAGGAGGAGGAGGGATATCGTTTCAAAAAAGGAGGAGGAGGAGGGATATCGTTTCAAAGGAGGAGGAGGGATATCGTTTCAAAGGAGGAGGATGGACATCGCTTCAAAGGAGGAGGAGGAGGGATATCGTTTCAAAGGAGGAGGAGGAGGGATATCGTTTCAAAGGAGAGGGGATATCGTTTCAAAGGAGGAGGATGGACATCGCTTCAAAGGAGGAGGAGGAGGGATATCGTTTCAAAAGAGGAGGAGGAGGGATATCGTTTCAAAGGAGGAGGAGGGGGGATATCGTTTCAAAGGAGGAGGAGGGACATCGTTTCAAAGGAGGAGGAGGGATATCGTTTCAAAGGAGCAGGAGGAGGGATATCGTTTCAAAGGAGGAGAAGGATGGACATCGCTTCAAAGGAGGAGGAGGAGGAGGGATATCGTTTCAAAGGACGAGGAGGGATATCGTTTCAAAGGAGGAGGAGGATGGACATCGCTTCAAAGGAGGAGGGATATCGTTTTAAAGGAGGAGGAGGATGGATATCGTTTCAAAGGAGGAGGATGGATATCGTTTCAAAAGAGAAGGTTTAAAAATAGGAGGTTTCAAGGGAGGCGGAGGAGGAATTATGAGGAAGAGTGAGATTTTGGATGTGTCTATCTGTGAATCGGAAATCTGTGAGCGTCATCGATCGATGCTTTTGTAGATCAGAGACGAATGGAAGGAATTGATGAGGATTCAATGAATCAACAGAGAACGAGGATGGAGGGATGCAGGAAGGGAGAGATGGAGGAAAGGGAGAGGGAAGGAGAGAAGGATGGAGGGATGTAGGAAGGGAGAGAAGGAGGAAAGGGAGAGGGAAGGAGAGAAGGATGGAGGGATGTAGGAAGGGAGAGAAGAAGGAAAGTGAGAGGAAAGGAGAGAAGGATGGAGGGATGTAGGAAGGAAGAGAAGGAGGAAAGGGAGAGGGAAGGAGAGAAGGATGGAGGGATGGAGGAAGGGAGAGAAGGAGGAAAGGGAGAGGGAAGGAGAGAAGGATGGAGGGATGGAGGAAGGGAGAGAAGGAGGAAAGGGAGAGGGAAGGAGAGAAGGATGGAGGGATGGAGGAAGGGAGAGAATGAGGAAAGGGAGAGGAAAGGAGAAAAGGATGGAGGGATGCAGGAAGGGAGAGAAGAAGGAAAGGGAGAGGAAAGGAGAAAAGGATGGAGGGATGGAGGAAGGGAGAGAATGAGGAAAGGGAGAGGAAAGGAGAAAAGGATGGAGGGATGGAGGAAGGGAGAGAATGAGGAAAGGGAGAGGAAAGGAGAAAAGGATGGAGGGATGGAGGAACGGACAGAAGGAGGAAAGGGAGAGGAAAGGAGAGAAGGATGGAGGGATGGAGGAAGGGAGAGAAGAAGGAAAGGGAGAGGAAAGGAGAAAAAGATGGAGGGATGGAGGAAGGGAGAGAATGAGGAAAGGGAGAGGAAAGGAGAAAAGGATGGAGGGATGGAGGAACGGACAGAAGGAGGAAAGGGAGAGGGAAGGAGAGAAGGATGGAGGGATGCAGGAAGGGAGAGAAGAAGGAAAGGGAGAGGAAAGGAGAAAAAGATGGAGGGATGGAGGAAGGGAGAGAATGAGGAAAGGGAGAGGAAAGGAGAAAAGGATGGAGGGATGCAGGAAGGGAGAGAAGAAGGAAAGGGAGAGGAAAGGAGAAAAGGATGGAGGGATGGAGGAAGGGAGAGAATGAGGAAAGGGAGAGGAAAGGAGAAAAGGATGGAGGGATGGAGGAAGGGAGAGAATGAGGAAAGGGAGAGGAAAGGAGAAAAGGATGGAGGGATGGAGGAACGGACAGAAGGAGGAAAGGGAGAGGAAAGGAGAGAAGGATGGAGGGATGGAGGAAGGGAGAGAATGAGGAAAGGGAGAGGAAAGGAGAAAAGGATGGAGGGATGGAGGAAGGGAGAGAATGAGGAAAGGGAGAGGAAAGGAGAAAAGGATGGAGGGATGGAGGAAGGGACAGAAGGAGGAAAGGGAGAGGAAAGGAGAGAAGGATGGAGGGATGGAGGAAGGGAGAGAATGAGGAAAGGGAGAGGAAAGGAGAAAAGGATGGAGGGATGGAGGAAGGGAGAGAATGAGGAAAGGGAGAGGAAAGGAGAAAAGGATGGAGGGATGGAGGAACGGACAGAAGGAGGAAAGGGAGAGGAAAGGAGAAAAGGATGGAGGGATGGAGGAACGGAGAGAAGGAGGAAAGGGAGAGGGAGGAAAGGGAGAGGGAAGGAGAGAAGGATGGAGGGATGGAGGAAGGGACAGAAGGAGGAAAGGGAGAGGAAAGGAGAAAAGGATGGAGGGA
Source organism: Lumbricus terrestris (assembly GCA_949752735.1). Lineage (NCBI taxonomy): Eukaryota > Metazoa > Annelida > Clitellata > Crassiclitellata > Lumbricidae > Lumbricus > Lumbricus terrestris. Next base: position 483,671 of record OX457041.1, on the reverse strand, counting down.
TGTAGGAAGGAAGAGAAGGAGGAAAGGGAGAGGGAAGGAGAGAAGGATGGAGGGATGTAGGAAGGGAGAGAAGGAGGAAAGGGAGAGGGAGGAAAGGGAGAGGGAAGGAGAGAAGGATGGAGGGATGTAGGAAGGAAGAGAAGGAGGAAAGGGAGAGGGAAGGAGAGAAGGATGGAGGGATGTAGGAAGGGAGAGAAGGAGGAAAGGGAGAGGGAAAGAGAGAAGGATGGAGGGATGGAGGAAGGGAGAGAAGGAGGAAAGGGAGAGGGAGGAAAGGGAGAGGGAAGGAGAAAAGGATGGAGGGATGTAGGAAGGAAGAGAAGGAGGAAAGGGAGAGGGAAGGAGAGAAGGATGGAGGGATGTAGGAAGGGAGAGAAGGAGGAAAGGGAGAGGAAAGGAGAGAAGGATGGAGGGATGGAGGAAGGGAGAGAAGGAGGAAAGGGAGAGGAAAGGAGAGAAGGATGGAGGGATGGAGGAAGGGAGAGAAGGAGGAAAGGGAGAGGGAAAGAGAGAAGGATGGAGGGATGGAGGAAGGGAGAGAATGAGGAAAGGGAGAGGGAAGGAGAGAAGGATGGAGGGATGGAGGAAGGGAGATAAGGAGGAAAGGGAGAGGAAAGGAGAGAAGGATGGAGGGATGTAGGAAGGGAGAGAAGGAGGAAAGGGAGAGGGAAGGAGAGAAGGATGGAGGGATGTAGGAAGGGAGAGAAGGAGGAAAGGGAGAGGGAGGAAAGGGAGAGGGAAGGAGAAAAGGATGGAGGGATGTAGGAAGGAAGAGAAGGAGGAAAGGGAGAGGGAAGGAGAGAAGGATGGAGGGATGTAGGAAGGGAGAGAAGGAGGAAAGGGAGAGGAAAGGAGAGAAGGATGGAGGGATGGAGGAAGGGAGAGAAGGAGGAAAGGGAGAGGAAAGGAGAGAAGGATGGAGGGATGGAGGAAGGGAGAGAAGGAGGAAAGGGAGAGGGAAAGAGAGAAGGATGGAGGGATGGAGGAAGGGAGAGAATGAGGAAAGGGAGAGGGAAGGAGAGAAGGATGGAGGGATGGAGGAAGGGAGATAAGGAGGAAAGGGAGAGGAAAGGAGAGAAGGATGGAGGGATGGAGGAAGGGAGAGAAGGAGGAAAGGGAGAGGGAAATAGAGAAGGATGGAGGGATGGAGGAAGGGAGAGAATTAGGAAAGGGAGAGGAAAGGAGAAAAGGATGGAGGGATGTAGGAAGGAAGAGAAGGAGGAAAGGGAGAGGGAGGAAAGGGAGAGGGAAGGAGAGAAGGATGGAGGGATGGAGGAAGGGAGATAAGGAGGAAAGGGAGAGGAAAGGAGAGAAGGATGGAGGGATGGAGGAAGGGAGAGAAGGAGGAAAGGGAGAGGGAAATAGAGAAGGATGGAGGGATGGAGGAAGGGAGAGAAGGAGGAAAGGGAGGGGAAAGGAGAGAAGGATGGAGGGATGTAGGAAGGAAGAGAAGGAGGAAAGGGAGAGGAAAGGAGAGAAGGATGGAGGGATGGAGGAAGGGAGATAAGGAGGAAAGGGAGAGGAAAGGAGAGAAGGATGGAGGGATGGAGGAAGGGAGAGAAGGAGGAAAGGGAGAGGGAAAGAGAGAAGGATGGAGGGATGGAGGAAGGGAGAGAAGGAGGAAAGGGAGACGGAAGGAGAGAAGGATGGAGGGATGGAGGAAGGGAGAGAAGGAGGAAAGGGAGAGGAAAGGAGAAAAGGATGGAGGGATGTAGGAAGGAAGAGAAGGAGGAAAGGGAGAGGGAGGAAAGGGAGAGGGAAGGAGAGATGGATAGAGGAATGTTGGAACCTGGAAGGGACAGAGGGAGGAAAGGGAGAGAGAGGAAAGGGAGAGGGAAAGAGAGAGAGAGAGAGAGAGAGAGAGAGAGAGAGAGAGAGAGAGAGAGAGAGAGAGAGAGAGAGAGAGTGGAAAGAACGGTTGGAGAGGGAGGGTGGTGGTGTCGAATCAGGACTCTACCAATGGCAACCGGCGACATTCTAAACGACGACAATTGACGACTGGACTGTGAAACGTTGATGACCGATTTAGTCTTCATGCCATTAGTCTTTTGTTTTGCAAGCCAGGCTAACTTTGTTCAAACAAAGGTCGCCCACTTCCACCCGACCTACCCCACCTACCTACCTTCCCTATAATATTATACCACTACCCGTTCTCCCCAACTGCAACATCCAATTCTATCGTTCTGTCTCTCTGTCTCTCTGTCTCTCTCTCTCTGTCTCTGTCTCCGTCTCTGTCTCTCTATCTGTCTGTGTCCCTCCCTCCTTCCCTCCCTTGATCGACCTGTGGCACCCTCTTCTAAACGCTCCAACTGTTTGCCTATTGATCGGGCGTATGAATACACCGATCTACTTGACACACGGCGCACTAATACCGACGTGGAAATGGAGTCATTAGTCCGAATGGATCGCATTCAATGGAAGAGAATCTGAAGCTTCGGATTATTATCTACTCCACACGAATGAACGACAGAATGAATGAACGACCGAATGAACGACCTCAGGCGGCTGGAGAAGGAGAAGAACGGACGGACAGACAGACAGACAGACAGATATGTAGGCAAAGACAGGCAGACAGACACGCAGAGACACACAGACACACAGAGAGACAAGACAGAGAGATGGATGATGCAGAGGTGTTTGTTGAGTTCAGTGGATGTGGCTGTGATAGAATGTCGGCGATGGTGGCTTGCGTGGCACTGTGGCACTGTAGACAAAGCCATTGGCAGACAATAGGTTTTACGTCGGATGCCAGCATTGACCATCGAGGTAGCAGCAGATGTATGTGAAGACTAGATTCCTTTCGAACGGATTCCTTTGTTCTTCACTCGTCACATTCAGCGCTTTACAAACACAGCATCCGCCATTTCTACATAACGACTGCCTCTCAACGCACACGCACATCTACACATCTGCACACCTACACATCTACACATCTACACATCTACACAACTACACATCTACACACATGATAGGCCTACGCGCACCAACGCATTTTGGTCACCTAGAGACAGGAGACTATGTGCTCTGATATCCTCCTACAAAACGAAAGGAACTGTTTATTCCTGAATGCAATGTTTTAGACGATTCATTGACTTTTCCAAAAAACATGACTGTGAACTGTTATAAGGCAGATGGCATTCAGTGCAGACAATGCCACACATCCGATCCAAGCTACATGTATACGTTGTGTTTAAATCAGATCAGAGCGACGACAGTAGTGACAATGGCGTTCAGACATTGTCGTTGTCGGATAAAAATCAGGAAATTTTTTTATGACTGCACCAATTCTTCTTCCCCTTCCCATCCTCAATGATGAGTCACTACGAATCGCATGACGACATCGACCTTAATGCAATGTTTATGTGCACGGAAATGTGCTTCTACAATTATATTGCACAAATCCATTTATGGAACTACACATTTCGTGTATAACATGCACAGCAGTATGCAAGTCATGTAAGCTAGTTGTGATTCACTCTATCTGCAGGATCGCTCTTTCTCAAATCGCCCTCTTACATTCAGATAGATAGACTGTCAGCATTGTTGCATAGCGACGCGTTAGACCTCGATCTCATCACAGTAACAACAACAAAATATAGAAAGTTGCAGCGCACGGCTCATGAGGGCGCGAGGCCCATGGCGGCTGCACCGTTCGATTTGCCATTTAGGGTCTTACCTGTTCGTCTCTTGCCGATATCGATTTCCTCTGACTAATTCCTTATCGTTATCGCTCTATTATCGCAAACAACGCAACTGCATTAACATCCAATACTGTAAAGTCAATCGCTTATATTTAACGTGTAGGATCATGTACTGTATATAGAACTTAAAAAAATTCCGGAATGCACTAACAATCAATGTTGTACTACATGGTGTCCCAATTGAACTGATACCCTTTTTGTTTTGGCGATAATTATACTTATCAATTCTAAATGGAACTCTACAAAATTTCAGTGAATGTAATAGGAATAAATTATTAATGTTTTCTGAAAATTTTATCCGATTCTACGAACAGAGTCCGAAATTATACGCATTCAAATTTGGGCAAAGAACATTTCCAATATGTAAAAGATAGGAAATTATTGTTTGCAACAATTGCTATTCTTCAAAGCTGATGTTAAAAATGTCCTCCAATAGCTCGAATGCATGCTCTAAGGCGCTTTCACCATTCATTGATCGCATTGTCAACAATCCCTTGATCAAAACGATTCCATTCTTCCACAATTCGCTGTTTGAGATGGTCAACGTCATACATGCGAGTTTGATAAACGCGTTCTTGAAGAACGTTCCATATCTTGTAGTTGTTCCAAATCAAAGAGTCGGTGAATGAACTCTGGACGGGGAGAAGTAGAAGGAGGAGGAGAAGAAGTAGAAGTAGAAGGAGTAGAAGAAAGGGATGAGAAGTAGAAGGATCAACGATGAGTGAATGTGAAAGTCTTCTTTTGCCGGATAACGTAATATGTAAGACGACGTCATCTGGTGCTGTCACCTGGCGAGTGTTGCTGGAAATCACGTTTTGTCACCTGGCGAGTGTTGCTGGAAATCACGTCTTTCGCTCGTGATGATGATGATGATGATGAGATCAAAGATTAAGACAACTGATCGATGATTGGAAGGATTAAGAATGAACTACGACCATCCACCGCCTGACCTCTTCTTCACCCAATGACCTTTTGACCCTTTGACCTCATGACCCGCCGACTCTCCTGACCTAGATCCGAACTAAAAAATCGTCTCAAGTTTTCACTGATCACTGGTGATTAAGATCTCGCTTCCTCTGTTGGCAGATTACGATTATGATTAAGATTACATAATGATTAAGATGGCAGTCGTGATCGTGATTATGATTATGACTATGATTAGGATTAGGATTACGAATACGATTATGATTTAGAATATGATCCTAATTGAGATTACGATTATGATTAAGATCATGATTATGATTAAGACTATGATTACGAATATGATTGAGGTCACGTCTATGATTATGATTGTCATAGACCTCTGGCTGACTTACCTGCTACTGAAACTGGAGTTGAGATAGGGACATGGAAGAATGCAAAGAATGGAATGGGCGAAGAACGAGGTAGGGTTGGAAGTAGGGTAGAATGCAAGAAAGTGGAGAGGAGAGAATTTTGTGGATTGGCTTCACTAAACTTCCGCTTGTTTAGCAAAATCACTTGTTCAGCATAATAATGGTGAGGAACGATTTCGCATTCATCGTTTCTTGCAAAGGTTTGAAGTCAAACGGAATTCACAGCAGATTGGGTTTCTGTTAAGACGATGCATGACTTAGAGGTCGTTCTGCGGTCAAATTGCCTTCAAA
>OX457041.1:440845-473345 GCA_949752735.1 Lumbricus terrestris | reverse complement strand
TGCAGATGATGGAGAGATGAGGATTCAAAGTCCAATCTCCTCAGCAACTCAATTCCTCCAGTCTCGTTATTTATGCGGAATAGATCGGACGTCCTTGAGGACCTCGTGCTGGCGCCGAGGTAGAACCGAACGAATCCATTAAGGCCAAGGTCACGGTCCGTGGCCTTGACCTTGCAGATCGTTGACCCTGCCTCAAGGTCCTCTGACACCGATACTTCGAAGGTCGATTGGTCGAACTTTGGTGAGTTGTCGTTGTAGTCGAGTATGTCCACTCGAATGTCCAGCTGTCCGGTCAGGACTGGATCGCCACCATCGTAGGCCACGAGGTGCAACCGGAAGTGACCAATCTGCTCTCGGTCCAGTTGCCCAGTCAGTTCCAGACGAAGGTCAGTGTCGTCTTGACCTGAACGAAGGTCACTTACCAGCCGGAAGTGGGTTGGCTGAACCGGAAATAGGCGGTAGTCCTTGACGCCGAAGCGCTGACTGTCGAGGTCTCTGGCGACTGGAAGGCTGAGGAAGGTCCCCGGAAGTGAAGCCTCGGAGATCGTCAGGGTGATCTCGACGTCCTCGAAGACTGGACTGTGATCGTTGATGTCTTGCACGTCGACTGTGACCGTGAGGACCTCTGAGGACGATCCAGCCAGACCTCCATCGTAGACGAGAACCTCAAGTCGGACGAGACAGTTGGACCTAGAGAAGGGTGAGGGTGATGATGAGGATGAGGATGACCTGGGAGGCGTGGAGCAGAGCTGTTCCCGGTCGATCCTCTGCTTCGTCTCGATGTGTCCGTGATCTGGATCGATCCGGAAGAGTTCCATGGATTCGACGGATTCATCGATCGTCTGCGACAGGAGACGGAACCTCCTCGCGACCTCCTGCCGCCGCCGCCGCCGTCGCTGGTCAAGGTCATCTGGGTCTGGATGTGGAGAGGGTCTGCGGAGGGTGGGGTGGCTGGTCAGCGAATGACCCCCAATGACCTCCGTTCCAATTGGACACTCCTCGATGACGTAGACATGGAATTGAGATGATGAGTCACTTGATGACCAGTCGTCATGGTTGGATGATGATGACGAGAGAGCATCGTCACTTGCACTCATTGGTTGCAGATGATGGTTGATATGACGATGACGATGACGATGATGATGCGATGGATGCAGTTGATGCCGTTGTTCGACCAGTTGTCCAACGGTTGTCTCTTGCTTTTCATGAATCTGTTGTTGTTGCTGTTGTTGCTGTTGTTGTTGTTGTTTTTGTTGTTTTTGTTGCCACAGTTGAACATTTTGCTCTAGCTGTTGCCTTGAGTGGATCAGCAGCTGTTGCATAATATTCGACTGTTGTTGTCTTTCTGCAAGCTGTTGCTCTGACCAATCCATTTGCTCTTCTTTCAGCAGTTGCTCTATCGGCTGCTTCAGATGCAACTGTTGTCTGGCTGTTGCTCCAAAGCAGATCATCAGAACAACAATGACAACACTGACAACAACGACAACGTCTTTGATCCATCTTCCCATTGTTACTCTATAATTATTATCATCGATGATCCTCGTCTTTATGATTGTGTGGCCTCTCTGATCATCAGCATCATCATTTCGATCTTTTCGATCTTTTCATCCTCATCTGCTCAACCATCGCTGATCACTTGATCCTCGTTTCGATCCTAACGCCGATCAAACTCACTTTGATCTTATTCTATTATTATAATATTTAGATTCAATTGTTTTACTCTTTTCTTATATTCTACTTTCGTTGATCCTCTTTTCATCCGATCTTCTCATCGTTCTGCTTCATCGAAATGAATCTAACTTCTGTCTGTCGTCGATTCTTTCGTAACTAACTGTCTCTGCTTCTTAGGTCGTCTTCTCGGTGTCTGTCTGTCTGCCTCTGTCTGTCTGTCTGCCTCTGTCTGTCTGCCTATGTCTGTCTGCCTCTGTCTGTCTGCCTCTGTCTGTCTGCCTCTGGGTCTGTCGTCGTGGCCATGCACCAGATGTCTTCTTCCCGCTCCCTTCCATCGATCTTCCCTGCGACTGACGCTCTTCCTCTATCCACCCTCCGATTGTAGTCGCCCTCCGCCACCTGGTGAATGTCTCATCACTTCGGTCCATTCGCCAGGTGGATGATAATATATATATAATCGCAGTGAGACTGGAATGATTTGAAATAAAATTATTAGCAATATGCACAATGTTGTCATTCACAAAACACACATAATTACACACATAAGCGCTTTACAAATGGTCAGATACGATACGAATATATAATAAATTATATATATTATAATAAATATATATATATAATAAATTATATATATTATATATTATAGATATACAGTGGCGTAGGCAAGGGGGTTTGGGGAGTTAAACCCTCCATTGGCTCAAGAAGAAAGTTTTTTTTAGAGGTTATTTAGCCACTTAAAAAAGAAAAACAATACAATTATTGCTTGTGGTAACAATTGTTTTTATTTATTCCCAAGAATAGGTTTCCAAAATATCATGTCATAAATTTGAACGGACAGAAAGATAATTATGAATAATTCAACATCATCTTCCAAAAATTTCAGTTTTCAGCAAGTCGGTTATTGTGTTCGTTGGGGTTTCGAAGCTTGATACCAGTTGCCAATTATGTTCTTCAGTGATCCTGGAGTAATAATTAACGGAGTATATTATCGCAACGTTCTGCTGTCACAACATCTTCCACCTGTAATCAGAAATCTATAGCACCGGAAGGCTATTTCCTTTTTCAACAGAACCGTGTCAGGGCACAGAGCCAGATAGGCCATCGAAATGCTAACAAGAGATCGAGACAACATTTCTCCCACATTATGGCATTCGAACAGTCCTGATTTAAATCCTGTCGTCTATGACATCTTCTTTATGTAAATAATCAAACAATAACTACTTAAAGTTTCTTCACAAAAATATTAAGGACATTTTCATGTTTGAAGAACTTTGTTACAAAACCCAATCGAAAATTGCAGGTAAACTGAAACTTCGGTAGATGAAGTTGAAAGATTAATATCATTCTATCCGTTTAAATTTATGAAATTAAATTTGGAATCATATTCTTGGTTCAATTCTCTAAATAGTGGGGGAAAATTAGAATGATTAATAATCAGGCATTGGAGATATATATGAAAAACAGTTTGCTTACTTTTTTGAACCACGGTGTATTTACTGCAATACTGTTGGCTTGGTGCCAGCAGGAAGTTTTTTTTTAGCGTGGAGTTCTACCAAAATGTGCAATTGTAAAAGAATTTGTGCAGATGTAAAAGTAGTTGTGTGTGTGTGTGTGTGTGTGTGTGTGTGTGTGTGTGTGTGTGTGTGTGTGCGTGCGCGCGCGCGTATAGGCATTCAGAGAAGTAGACAGAGATGTCTCAATGCAAGAGAGGCGAAGAGTAATGGCATTGGCATGCGTGTGTTTTTGTGTGTTTGTGTTTGTGTTTGTGTGTGTCTAGAGGTGAAGGCGTGGCCTGGCCAATCAAATGCATTGATGCTCTTTGGAGATTGGCTGCTCAAACTGGAGACGATTATGGACAGACAGAGACACAGACAGACAGACAGACAGACAGACAAACAGACAGACATACGGACAGTCAGAGATACAGACAGACAGACAAACAAACAGACGGATAGTCAGAGACATAGACAGACGTAGAGTGAGTCAGAGAGAGAGACAGTTGACGTCCAGCCATTGGATGTAATTGGAGAGCTGCGGAAGAGTGAACGGAAGACGGAAAAGTCAGTTGGAGAGAAGGAAGCGAAGAGACGGAAGAAGAAGAAGAACGGATGAGGTCAAAGAGGTCAAACAATCCTCTTCGATTGAAGACAACGACAAAGGTCATTCAGAGGTCATTCGCTCAGGTCAGACATTCATTCCATATGATTTCATTCCATGTGATTTCATTCCATATGATTTCATTCCATATGATTTCATTCCATATGATTTCATTCCATATGATTTCATTCCATATGATTTCATTCCATATGATTTTATTCCATATGATTTCGTTCCATATGATTTCGTTCCATGTGATTTCATTCCATATGATTTCATTCCATATGATTTCATTCCATATGATTTCATTCCATATGTTTCATTCCATATGATTTCATTCCATATGATTTCATTCCATATGATTTCATTCCATATGATTTCATTCCATATGATTTCATTCCATATGATTTCATTCCATATGATTTCATTCCATATGATTTCATTCCATATGATTTCATTCCATATGATTTCATTCCATATGATTTCATTCCATTCATCCACAGCAATAGCGATAACTATTCTGGTTTTTCAGAGCAAAACGCTGATATCTATTATAGCCTAACACAAAACGATTCAACACAATAAGGTTGAAAAGAAGCAAAGACCATATAATATATTGAGACACGATTCATGCTGTGTTAGAGTAGATTATTATAATAGAATAGAGATAGAATGAACTGTTGCAGTAAGTATTCGGTGTAGTAACAGAATATTATGCAACTCTTGTCAGTTGCGACTAAACAAAAATTTGGATTTGAATGTTTTAGCAAAAGATTTATTTCAGTAGACAACCGAGAAGAGATGGACTTTAAGACATTTTCATTTTCTCTTCAATGATGTCAGTTGAAAATGACAAACTTAATTCGTTCTGCGTCTGTCGTCAGATGGCTTCTTGCGCACATACATGTAATTATTGACTAAAATAAATTGAATGGGATTGACGTCGTCATCATCGTCTTGAGATTAGATGGTGGGGATTGGGATATGGGTCTTTTGATAATCCTTTTCGAATCTCTTTCTTATCATCTCGTGGGATTTTTCAAAAATACTACGCATCAATTATCTAATATTCTCTTCTGCCACACGCAGCTGCTTTTTCGTGCGCAACTTTCTTCTGCCTAAGCTTCATCTATCAGATTCTATATCTTCTCTACTGTAGTTCACAAGCACTAGATGCTGATACTGTTGAACTTTTTGCCCGTCTTCCTCCATTCTCCCACATTATGCATTCAAGCCTTCTCAGTCACTCCCGCACTCTGCCCGAATTCAATATTCAATATTCAATGATTAACCATAGTTCTTATTAGTTCGTTCCTCAAGTTTCAATAATTGGGTCTTGCTCCGAAGTATCTTTGTCTTCTTATACTTCGTCTCCTCTCTCTGCCACGTCGCTGAGTCCTCTTAGGTTCTCTGATCGACTTGAGCTCTTTGTTCCCCGAGCAAAGGACAAGAATGGCTCAAACCAGATCATTTGCCTATTAAGGTCCCTCCCTATGGAATGGTCCTCCCCACTAGTTTGCTCTGCCATCCTCTCTGGTAGTCTTTCGTCATCTTCGTCTCGTCTCAAAACTTTCTCTCAGGGCTGCACGCACTGGGAGCGCTTCTGAACGGATTTTTCTGCTGAGAGAAGTGCTTTCGAAATGCTCAATTACAATACAATACAATACGATACAATACAATACAATATGATGCAATAAAATACACTAACTATTGTCTTCTCCTCTGTTACTCTTGGCTGGCTGTCCCGTTGTCCTGCAATCTATTTATTGCATGTTCTTCTATGTTGTCAGTAGAGGACCTTTTCGGCTTCTAGAACATTGACCCCAATTTGCCTTCAATTTTCGAACTTTGACCACAACTTAGGGTCATCCCGACCTTTGACCCCAATTTGCCTACATGTTTGACCTTTGACCCACAACATAGGATCAATTTTTCACATTTGCCAACATGTTTGACCTTTGACCCATAACATTGGTTCAAATTTACACCTTGACCAGTACAAGGGTCATCCCGACCTTTAACCCAATTTGCCTCCATGTTTAACCTTTGACCCATAACTTAGGACCAATATTTCACATTTGCCCAGTACATTGGTTCATTCTCGGACCCTGACCCCAATTTGCCTTCAGTTCGGAACATTGACCCAAGTTTCCCCCATAGCTATGATTGAACCAATGTTATGGGGAGGGCAGATGAATTCAATCCTGGTTACGCCACTGCTGATGAGACCAACTAAGTCGAACACTAATTCAAGGACATCGCTTAAAAATCATAGCACAGCGTACACAAAGGCGACCCTTGATTGCCTGTTGGGAACTACGCAGCTAATTCAGTAACAGCCTCTACAGCCACGCTTTCGTTTTCGTTTTCGCCACAGCCACCGCCATATAATAATCATAATCCCCTAGAGACCCGTACATGATTTAAAATGACTTACCATAGATAGGCCTATGTTGCGTGATGTATAAACCAATCATAGTTCTCATTATTCTTTCCATGTGTTTGAAACAATCGCATACGCGGAGTAAAAACAGACCAAAAAGCAACCAATAACTGTATAGTCAACATCACGCGCCCTCGTATTAGTCATTATCACACGCAGCTGAGGCTTCATGAATGCGGGCTAAGATGAACGCATAATGGAGGCGGTCCTTCCAATAAGCCGTAACCAATCATCTCACTAATAGCAGAAATCCAAAACCTCACTTCCGTCACAGTTCCGGTTGTGTGACGAGCTCACCCAATTGTGACAAACTAACCCAATTGTGACAAACTCGCCGAGATATTCACGCAGAGTCACCCAGATATTGACGGAGATGATCTAATTCTGGACAGCATATGATGCACAGTGGCGTAACCAGGATTGGTAGTGTAAGTAGTAGTAAAAGTAGGCATCTGACTCAAACACCCCATTATTATTAACAACGACCTAGGTCAACCTAGCAGTTTATTACCCGCCCAGCCACGCATCGTTAAGCCTATAGACTTGTCATTGTTTCACTATCAATCCAAGAATTAAAAGACTCTGGATATCCTAACCACTTCACAAGCGATTTCTTCCCGCGTTTCCTGATAATTTTTTCTATTCTAAATATTTCTTGAGTCGTTTTCTGTAGCTCCTCTTCATAAAAACTACCTTGTATTTCCTCACCATTAGAATCAGTAATCTTATAGGTTGGTGGAACCGTGTATTGAATCTGGGATACTGTAAATATCTCCTCCGTCCATCTAGGCGTATATCCCTTCTCAAAAATATTCTTCTTCTTAGTTATTCTGACCTTATCACCAATTGAAAACTTTGGTACAATAGGCTCTGAAATCTCTTTACCGTTTAAATTCATAAATACGGCCCTTTCATTCACTTTCATACTAGCCTTAACGGGTGTCATTTTAATGGAAGAATGCCTTGTATTATTATAATTGATAACCATTTCATCTAATATATCGATGTATCTTCTCGTTGAATTAGCGGTAAAGTATTTGAACATTTTGTCTTTCATCGTTCGGTTCCATCTCTCAACGACGCAAGATTTTTCCTCATTCTCAGTAGAGTACAACTCAACCAAATTCTTTACATCCTTATTATAAAACTCTTTCCCTTTATCAACCCATAATTTCACAGGCTTCCTCCCACCCTCGAGTATCTTCACGAAACCACTAGCTGTAGATTTCCCACTCTTATCACTCAATGGCACAATCCAACCGAACTTTGAAAACACATCTATAACGGTTAATAGGTATTTCACCCCATTATTATCTTTAGCAAATGCCTGCATATCTACAAGATCCGCGGCCCATATCTCATCTATCCCATTAACAATCACCTTTCTCTTTCTAAAATGTTTAACAACTGGTTTATGTAACTCGTCGGCTAATTGATCAGTCCATTTCAGTTCAGAGCTTTTTTTAAACCCAACCCAAGGCTCGTTTTAGCTGACAAGATTGGTTTAACGATTGCCCTCTCTACACGCTCCCGGATAGTAGGATTAGGAATATTGTCCAAATTATTAATCATGGCTCTATCTGCGATATTTCTAGACGCTGTATCGGTGTGTTGATCGTAAGCCAAATCGTGGTGATAAGCCGCGTTATCTACTCTATCCACAGGTTTGCTCCACTCTTTGTAAGTCCCGTCAGGATTCAGTCTCTTGTCTAGCCTTGTACCTGGGCCTGTAAAATGGTGGCCTGGTAAATGCATCTCGCCGGGAAACTTAGCCCATGGTAGCTTAATGTTACTAGTAGCTGCATTCAACGAACTAACTAAATCTCCACCTTTCTTGGCTCCTTTTACGAATTGTGTTTTAGTTTTCCCGCATACAACGCAAACACCCCGAAGCATCGATCTTCCGTTATTAGCGACGGCGTTCTGCACATCTCTCGTTTCAGTCTTTTTTTCACACTTTACGCAATACATCTCGCTTTTTTTTTAATACATAAATAAAATGGATATGGAAATCAAAGATTTGAGTTGGGGATCTGCGGTATCGAAAAGATTTAATAATCCTTTGCTACCTAGAAGTATACGGGGGTTGATAATCGGAAAGTCAGGCTGCGGAAAAACGACGCTTCTTCTGAATCTATTACTAAGGCCAGGCTGGTTGGACTATAATAACCTCCAGGTATTCGGCAAATCTCTGTTTCAACCTGAATATCGCATTATTAAAAAGGCCTTCGAAGAAAAATTACCGAAAGAAGCGATCGTTAGATTATTCGAGCTTCACGATGAAATAGCCAAACTAAATGAGTCACCAGACTTTCTTATGGAAGAAATGGCAAAAACATTAAAATCGGAAGCCAAGTCCGATATAATTGCCAAGTTCTTTGAAAAAGCCGAAGACGTACCGGACCCAAGAGACCTGAGTAGTGAAAAGAAGAATCTGATGATTTTTGACGATTTACAGTTGGAAAAACAAAACAAGTGCGAAACATATTATATTCGGGGAAGGCATAGTAATGTAGACTGTTTTTACCTCGCTCAGAATTATTTCAATATACCTCGACGAACGATCAGAGAGAATGCAAACTTTATTTGCCTGTTCAAGCAGGACTCGAAAAACCTCGATCATATTTACAACGACCATGTAAGTACAGACATGCATAAAGAGGAATTTAGAAAACTATGCGAAACGGTATGGGAACAACCGCACGGATTCCTCGTCATCGATCTAAGTAGTGAAAAGGACAATGGCAAATACCGATGCGGGTTCGACGTATTTTATATAATCGAAGATCCACTGTAGTAAAAATTATACATAATCAAAATGGAATCATCGCTTCTCAAACAGATAGCTGATAATACGGAAAAGACGGCTCGTAACACGGAACCAAAAATGTCAATGACCATTGACCTGTTCGCAACGGACACACGAATCAGAACCAAGCTTAATCCACCACTTGAACTAGACAAAAATAAAAATTATGAAATAACCCTCTTCGATCTCACAACGTACTATTCTTTTCCAAATATTGACGAGACAAACAACAACTTTACGTATTCGCCGGATGACTTCACAGACTGGATTACTATAAAAGTCCCCGTAGGATGCTATGAAATAACTGATATCAACAATCGCATACAGAAAATAATGAAGGAGAGTGGTCATTACGACGTAACAAATGGAGAGTACTGTATCTCAATACACGCAGACAGCAATACGTTAAAGTCTGTGGTAACTATAACGGGGAGATATCGGGTTAACTTTAGACTTGAGAATTCGATCGGATCAGTTCTAGGTTTTAAAAAAGAAGGATTACCCTTTCGGAGCGGATCTTTCGACTCGGAGGAGGGGGTAAATATAACAACTGTCAACAAATTACTAGTGACTAACGACATTATCGGGTCTTCGTATATTAATGGATCAAAGGCGAACTTGTTACATTCTTTTGCTGTGGACGTAGGACCGGGCTACCAAATTATCGAAAAGCCGAAGAATTTATTATATCTCCCCATTACGCTATCTACAATTTCAACGATGACAACGATGCTCTTAGATCAGAATGAGAAACAGATAAATCTCAGAGGAGAAGTCTTGGCGATTCGTCTTCATATCAGAGAAGTTTGAAAGTTTTTTTTGTAAGCTAAAATGAGTCGCTACATGTGCTTAAAAGTTAATATTTCGGAAGCTCAAAAAGACAAAATTCAAAAATCTCTCCAAGCGGGAACTGGTGTGAGTATCAAACTAAGCCATAGCGATATAAACGGAGAGCATGCTTTGGCTTTCACGCGGGCACAGGTTAATAAATTAACCAAAGCGTATCAAAAAGGAACCGGCGTAGTCATCAAAATGAGTAAAACGCAATTGGAGCACAATAAGAAAGTCGAAGGAGGATTCATAGGCGCCATTCTTCCGTTTCTAGCAACAGCGGCTAAATTCCTTATACCTAGTTTAGTTACGGGGGCTATGAGCGGCTTAGGTTCCGCGGCCACGTCGAAGATTGTGGATAAAATCAGTGGATCTGGAGTAGCGTACTTGAAGAAAGACGATATGGGGTGGAAGATAAGAGCAGCTGGTTCCGGTTTGTACATGACACCATGGCCAAAAGGGGCCTCGATACCAGGATCCGGGTTGTTCTTGAAAACAGGGTCGGGGTATGTGCCTATAGGTAAAGGATTTTTACTAGGTCCTGATTCCCCGTTTAAAAACATTCCGATTCTCGGCAAGATATTATAATTTAATCTTTATAAAATATCGATGCCATTACACAAATTTGGAACTAAACCAACTGGGGAGGTAGGGGTAAGAAAGCAACCCTTACAAATCCATTGGACGGTGAAGAAGGATATTACTCACAATCCAATTAGGCTACTAGAAGGCGTAAGATGGGAGATTTTTGCGCAAAATGTTATAACGATACAACCAAAGAAACAGCTTACGCTAACTCTTGGACTCGGGGTAGAAATGAGTGTAGGACTTTGTCTCATTTCCCTCAAACAGAGTATCAAAGAACAAAGATGCAGTCTACAAAACGAAGTGGTTTCGGATGATGTGGTTGATGATATCATAGTCACTATTCAAAACAACTCCGATTCAGTGGTAACCATTAACGCGGGAGATTCGCTATGTCGTGTAAATTATCTAATCTAAAAAATATATCGCGTAAATAAAACAAATGGAATACGAAGGCATCAAAACAACACAATCACTCTATCCGAAGCTACCATCAGCACCGGAAGGAGAAATACATATCGTCACAGGGTCGGCACAAACGTATCGGCTCCAAAAGATTGGTGAAATTAAGAAGGAAATCGAACAAGAACGCGACAAAAGAGCGGCGTTGAGTAAAAAGTACCATAGAAGTGTAAGCGTAATCAGCTCAGTAGGCAGCGCCCTCGTAGTGGTTGGGACGGGGCTCGGCGCTGCAGGAATCGGAGTATTATCCACTATAATCGCCGCACCCATCGTTATTGCTATGGAAGGAGTGGGAATAGGTATGGGGTTGCTAGGTTTAATCGGTGTCTATATCAGTAAGAAGCTTGCGTTGAAGGGTGAGAAGCATGAAAAGATCAAAACGCTAGCCGACGCGAAACTCAACACGATCAGCGACCATATTTCAAAAGCTCTCATGGATGATAACATTTCAGACCAGGAATATTCCCTGATTCTGAGCGAGATTGAAAAATTCAACGGCATGAAAGAAGAAATTAGGAGTAATATTAAAGTTGCGATCGACGCGATGGATGAGGTGACGAAACAATCACTCATCGATCGTGGAAGAGATGAAGCCCGGCAGTACTTTCAATCTATGTTTGAGAAAAAAAAAGACTAACGCAAACATACGTGAAAACATGTAGACGTATGTTGTTACGTCTGGAAATACGTCTAACATTCGCAAACATACGTGAAAACATGTAGACGTATGTAGTTACGTCTGGAAATACGTCCAACTTATGTTTTTTCGCACGTCTGAAAATATTTTTTTTTCTTTTACTTAATTAAAATGTCGTTTCAAAAAATCACCGACTCCGCGAAAATAAAGAAGAATATTCGTGAAAACTTTTCAGAGAGATTAGGCTCGGAGCCACAAAGTATAATCGACGACTATATCTTTCAAAAGCTTAATTCGGAGAGGGATGAGAACAAAAAGATCAAAAAGCTAACTGACGCGACAATCAACAAGATCTACGACCATATTTCAAAAACTCTCATGGACGATAACATTTCAGATGAGGAATATTCGTTGACGAAGAGCGAGATAGAAGACATTAGGGATGATATTAAATCCGAGATGGAAAAGGCAGAAAGAGACATGCGATGTACGAGATGGTTTTGGAAACAAGACTATCAAGCGGACATACGTGAAAACATGTAGACGTATGTCATTACGTTGGGAAATACGTCCAACTTATGTTTTTTCACACGTCTAAAAATACGTCTGAAAATATTTTTTCTTTACTTAAAATGTCGTTTCAAAAAATAACCGATCCCGCGAAAAGAGCCGATTTCGTTGTAGAAAATCTGAAAATAATCGATGAACATAATCAACAAATTTTATGGGGTTTAATAGGTGATTCGGAGATGGGAAGTTTAATCAACAGCTATAAAAATCAGATGATGAAAGCTGAGATGTATGAAGAAATCAAAACGCAAGCTGTCGCGAAACTCAACACGATCAGCGACCATATTACAAAAGCTCTCGTGGATGATATCATTTCAGTTGAGGAATATTATCTGATTCTAAGCGATATTAAAGAAATTTGGGGTAATAAGATTACAACCATAGCGGAATCATTACGCAATCAAGGAATAAGTCAGGAGGTACTTGCAATCTATCTTTGAGAAAAATAAAGAATCTATCAAAAAAAAAGACTAACATACGTCCAACTTATGTTTTTTCACACGTCTGAAAACATTATATTCCTAATTTTAAAATGTCGTTTTTAAAAATAACCGACCCCGCGAAAAGAGACGATTTAGTTGCAGAATATCTGAAAACAAAGAAGAATATCCAACAAAACTTTTTATCGGAGAAATTAGGAGATTCGGGGCTTCAACAAGATTTAACCAAGTTCTTCAAACCTATCGTCGATTCTCAATCCGCAATTTCCAAAGAGCAAAATGTCTTATTGTCTGCTATCAATCAAAATTCGGTAGCTACTTCAAATGCGCTACAAGCACTTCCTTCATTACAGGGCCTTCAGCGTCCGGCGATAGAAGCGAATAGCTCCGATCCGACTGAGGATATCAGAACCCTGTATTTTGGAGATATAGCGACAAAGTACCTTCGTCAATACGTCTCCGATAAAAAAAATAACCGACACGACGTTTGGAATAAAAGAAAAAAATAACCAATTCTATATCGGCAACACTCCCATTTCGATTCAAGGAGATGACGTGACGGTTGTAAATAAGACTTACACAGGAACACCGGGGCTTTGGGAGTTGTTGACGATGAAAGAACCGAACGCCACGATATACGATGATAATGACATAGCTGATTACGCCGAGATTCTCACCACAACGAATGCTATAAGACAGGAAAAAAATCCAAACAGACCTAGATCATCTGGGGGCTCCAAATGGAAAATTGTCAGTCCAATATGGGAAAAGATGACCCTAGGCACAGTAGGTAAAGGCGTTGGTGTAATCGTCATCTCCGAAGACCCAAATGTATTAGCGAAACAGCTAGAGCTTAGAATTCAGAGCTACAGGGCGGGTGGCACCGGAGTAAGAAACGAGATCGTGGCGATATGCGATGAGTTACTAAGGCAAGGAGTGGTGACAAAAGATGCTTATAAAAATATAATGTCGACATTATAAAATGCTGGACATTAAAAGAAGGAGTTACAGGAAGCAACACGTTATCGGTGGATCAGGAATATTCGACAAGTTTTCAGAAATTTTCAAAAGACTTGTTACTTCGAACGCTGCCAAACAGTTAGCAACGAGAGCTCTTAGTGCTAGTAAAGACGTGGCAACAGAAATTGGGAAAAAGGCTATCGATGTTGGAAAAACCACCGCAATCGATGCCGGAAAAAGATTCGTGGAAAAAGCAGCGGCAAAACTGTCAGCCGCTCCTAAGAAACAGGTTACGCAAGAATCTAGAGATATTATTGATCGGCTAAGTAGCGTCGGGGTGAATCCGGAGAATATCAATAATCTGATGATGATGGGGAATGGTTTGAAAAATGTCCCATCGATTCAAGATTTAGTGCGTAAACTAAACGGCGCGGGAATGAAGGTTGTGTAATAAAAAAAAAATTATCGTATAATAAAATGAAATCAGATATTCTAAGAATTACCGATCAACCTCTGATTGACGAGTGTATCGAGCGCTACGAATGGTATCAGTATAATCCGATATCGGGATCTAATCTAAACACCCCAGGTAATATAGTAATCGATATTTATTCTCAAGATGTTTACAACCATCCGGCGGAATCTTACCTATTATTCGAGGGGAGATTGACGAAGGCGGACGGCACCTTCTACGTTAATGCCGATGCCGTAGCCCTTACGAATAATGGACTCATGCATCTTTTCAACAATATTTCATACAAAATAGGAGAACAAGAAATTGAATCATTATCTAACCCAGGTCAAGCGACTACGATGCTCGGTTTACTCAAATACCCAAATGATTTTCAACTAGCACAAGGTTTGAATCAGCTGTGGTACAAGGACAGTGGTACAACAGCTGTTATCGCGGATAATCTAGGTTTCGCCGTTAGACAGTCGTATCTAATTCAAAAACCGGGAGACAAAGGCACGTTTAGTTTTATCGTTCCATTAAGTCATATTTTCGGATTTTGCGATGATTACGACAAGGTTATTTTTGGAATGAGCCATAAGCTAACTCTTGTTCGTCAAGCCGACGATGGCGCAATTTTTAGACTCGCCGCTGCGGGTGCCGGGAAAGTTACGCTAGACAGAATCTCGTGGTTCATGCCGCACGTCATTCCGTCCCTTGTGGAGAAGTATGAATTAGCCAAAACGATCGAATCGAAAGTATCGCTACCAATCGCGTACAGGGGTCGACACTGCGTAACCATAGGCGTCCCTAGATCGACTAAATTCGACTGGCAACTTGGCATTAACTCATCGAATGAGAAACCAAGGTTCATCATCATTGGTTTTCAAATCAATCGTGGCGGCGATCAAGAAAAAAACCCATCGATTTTCGATCATTGCAATATAACGAACATGTACGTCATGATGAACCAGGAACGATACCCAGCCGTCGACTACAACCTATCATTCCCGAATCAGCAATTCTCACGAGCCTACAGAGAAGCAGCCTTGTTTGGCGAAAAATTCTACGGAACGGACGAACTGGTATCGCAAAGCAATATCACACCGTCAGACTTCAAAGACCTGTTCCCGATTATGGTGTTTGATGTAAGCAATCAATCTGAGCGTCTAAAGTCCTCAGTATTCAATATCGTGATCAAAGGTACTTTTAATGCTGTTCCGCCGGCTGGTACGGACGTGTACGCGTTGGTGATTTCCGACAAGTTACTCGACTTTAAATCAGATGGTACGAAATTGACTATGGTGTATTAAAAAAATATCTTGTACTATAAAAATGAAACTGATAGAATTGAAAACGTTGGTGAAAAAGCACGGTATCAAAATATGGAGAAACAGTCTCAACAAGCCCGAACTTATCGATCTATTGTTCGAGAAGGGTGTACTCTCTCACGATGAAGCTGAAAAAGAGAAACAACGGCGAGAACCGAAGGTGCCAAGCACGGACCCAAAATATGAGAGATTGAAATATATCAGAAACCAACCGAGACGAGTAGATATATTAGACCGAGAAACGGGTGAAGTAAGCTCGTATTCATCGCTTTACAAAGCGGGTAAAGCACACAGGCAAGAAGCGCGAACAATCTTAGCGTTCGATGGTCGAGTATGGAGAAATAGATACGAAATTAAAGTTCATGAGAAAGAGGGTGATGACGATTTGGTAGAAATTTAAATTCAAAACTAAATGTGGTTTCGAATTTTAAGGCCGTATGAAGGCTGCTGAAAACTCATGGGCTTCAATGTTTGAGACAACGTCTGATAAAACAGCTATCTCGAGGTAGTCGGTATTATCTAATCGAACTAGGCAAGTACCCGATACATTATTATTTGCGAGGGCTGTACCTCCACCACCGAAATCACCTCCGCCACCGGGCATCTTCATGTACGTTGTTCCATTTTTAGTCAAGGAAACATTACCGCTAGTTCTAGCATTATTAGCGTGAAATTCCACAAACACCGTAACTATATAACATCCGGCTTTCTGAGGAAAGAAACGTTTCGAATTGATGAAACAATTATCCTGATCGAATCTTTTTCTCGGAAAATTTACTTGCGTTGTAACGCTAGCGGGGATAGCCTGAACAGCGTGGGAGTAAGCACAAAACGCCGGACCAAAGAATCGGTTGGTCGAAGCAATTTGTTCGTCGACATATTTTTTATTAGTCAAATGATTATCGTGAGACGGAATCCCCTCATGATTCGTTATCAAATCTATGGCTTGTCCGTAACTTAGAGCCTCATCCATTCCTGCATCCGGATTATTCGTTATAGGTAGACCTGTGATGCTGTTGCCATTCATATCTAGATTTCCAGTAGCCGCATTCGCTCCATCTACCCTTAGAAAAGTATTGTTGACTTGAGTTAATGTAACACCACCTGATACTACCCGTGGTGCTGATCCGCCATCCATTCGTCCAAAAATATCAACAGGCATTTTATTACGCTATAATATTTTTTCAGTCGCTATGGTCTTAAGAATGCGAGGGAAAAGTCCTTAGCAACTATGCCTAAAGCTGTGGTTGAATAAACACCTATCTCGAGGTAGTCGTTTTCGGTTAGATAAAGTATGGTACTACCTGTTGCATTGATAGTACCACCTGACACACCCTCTCCACCCGCAATTTGCATATGCACCCCCGAATTTTTATACAGGTAAACGAAACCCGAAGTAGCAGCACCGAAGTTACGAAATTCTATGTGCGTCGAAACGATATAGCAACCGGCTTTACCGGGCTCGATTATAGTAGTCCCTATTCTACCGTTGAACTCTCTATCCAATCTGTCTGTCTTGAAAGAAACTTTTGTGTAAGTTTCGGCGCGTATAGCTTGCGTAGCTGTAGAGTACATGCTAATCACGGGTCCGATTGCTTTCGTGTTGACATATTTTTCAGCCGTTGCATCGACGTATTTCTTATTAGTCAAATGATTATTGTTCGTCGGTGAATCATCGTGATTCGTTATTAAATCTATAACCTGTCCTCGACTTAGTGCCTCGTCTTTTCCCGCTTGCGAAGTATTCGTTGTAGGTAGACCTTTTATCACGCGACCATTCATATCTAGATCTCCAGTAACAGGGTTTGATCCATCTACCCTTAGAAAAGTATTGTTTGCTTGAGTTAATGTGACACCACCAGCAACTACTCGTGGCGCTGATCCACCATCCATTCGCCCAAAAATATCAACAGGCATTTTATTAGTATAAATTATTTATAACTTCCTGAAATTTACAACCGTCTGACATATTCTTTTTTAGGACGTAAAGGCATAGATGACCGCAAAAGACTTCGCCATCGGGTTGGATTCGTTCGCTGTTGTAGTAGATGGGACTACGTAAATACTTTATCAGTTCGGTAGGAGGAGGTAGACCGTAGCTGTCAAAATATATTTTATCCTTGCCATTCTTTAAAAAAGCGCACCAGTGGGTCCCAGATCCCTTCGAGTCGTCCAAGTTTAGTATCCCGCACTCATTTCGGTTAGGTTTCTTTGGTAGCTCGTCTCGTAAGAAGACACCTCTGAAGTTTGGAATATTTAGTTTCTTCGCGGCATCGATCAGTTGTATGTTTGAGAGAGGAGAATTAGGAAGAACTACGCCTTCAACGTTTATATCTTTGTTTGTCTCAAAGCTCATTTTTATTTATTTCTTCTAAATATTTGATAAAATCATACGCTTTTTCCATCTGCTCTATTTTGTTCGCTTTTTGCATATTTTTTTCTAATAGTACCGGGCGAATATTCAACCAATTCACAGCTTTATTAAGTTCTTTTTCATCGAACGATGATATTGGTAAAACAAAATTGAGATGCCAAACCGAGCCGAAATTGTCCATGTTCATGCCCTCTTCAAATTGGAACTCTATCCATTTCGTAAAAGTTTTAAGACCGATACCGAGTTTACATCTGAGACATGCTGGGATTTCCATTTTTATATATTAGAATAAAAAAATTATATTTCATCTAAATGTTTTAGAAAATAATACGCTTTTACTTCCTGCATGACATATAACCAGGGATCGATTTTGTTCGCTTTTTGCATATTTTTAAGTGGGAGTAATGGGCGAATATTCTTCCAATTCATAGCTTTATTAAGTTCTTCTTCATGTAACAAATTGAACGACGATAATGGTAGAACGTGATCGAGATGCCAAAATGAGCCGTAATTTTGCATATTCATTCCCTCATCTAACTGATATTCAACCCATTTAGAGAATATCTCAAAGTCGGTGCCTATAAGTTGCTTAGTAGTTTGCGATTTCGACTTGCCTTTTAATGCTAGACCAAGCCTAGCCCGCATATTTTTGAGGAGTTTAAACTCAGGATCATATAGCCTTCGAGCTTCAGAATACGCGTAATTATGTTTATATTTACATTTTTTACATTCGTTAGTAAACCCGTCTTTACGACATCTATTTTTTACAAACTCTGAGATGATCTTTTCTTTCTTACAACAACTGCAAACTTTTTTAGATTTTGTTTGCTTAGTCTCTAAAGCCGAGTATTTTTGACTAAGTTCCTTCTGTTTGGTATTATGGCACGTCCTGCAGCTGGAGTGATACCCGTCCTTTTTTGATTTATCTTTATGAAATTCGTTGAAGCTTTTTCCAATTTTACATTGGGGGCATACTTTAGAGTCTTGCATTTTATATTATATTTATTCCTTAAGTGAAAAGTGACCATATGCTAACGTACTTATACCATCGTTCATTATTACTCTTTTATTATCATCAGCTGATAGCGCGACTTTGTTTACCTCTTCTGTATAGATATCGTGAAGATGGGATCTGATGACGTTCATTTTTCTCGACTGTTCATTCCTCGTAAACAAGCAGTTCTTATAATCTTCATGGCTTATGGATTTCTTAACGACATTTTTCTTAACGCCCTTGCATTTTTTATGATCTACGCCGGCCATCTTATACGAATACAACTTGGATCTAAGTCCCACAAATTCTTCTATCTGTTTACCTGAAGCTTCATCCTTAAACAAACCTATTACTTTCTTATTCACTCCAGTTTCAATACCAGACGGGTGGTCCTTTGGATAGTCTGACGTATCAAACATGCTTCGAACATCAGGAGCTATATCGGCATAGAAATCATCGGTTCTTATTTCATAGGCTAACGAGTCTGTATCGGTGAATAACAGTTTAGCTCTATCCCCATACTTGTCCTTGATGTAATTATAATGAAATCGATACATCAAAGTTTTGCTTGTGTCTAGGATGCACATACCAAGATATATCGGCTTGTTATAATATAGCTTGGTCTTCTTCATGTGAACAGCGATGAGGTTTTCGTCAAAAATAGTCCGACTGTCGTAATTAGTTTTCATGGCGAGCGTAATAGCTTCATTCTCATCACTCACTAATCGTATGTCTACACGATTCTCGATAGCTTCCATTGTTTTACCGAAGACGCTATTGTTCATCAGCTTGAAAAAGTCCTTCTCGAAATCAGTATTAGCTTTCGTTCGCAATTCCGTATTCAGATCGATATACTTTTTCAGCCAAGCGCTTTCTTTGAATATTAACCCGCGATGAATTTTAACGATTTTCAAACCCAGACTTTCGTACAACTTCAAATTTCCGTAATGAGCTACGTACTTCTTTTTATCGTTCAAATTTGGGATTAGTTTCGACACGACTGAGCCTGGCGGTTTTACACTCTCAGGAGCCAGTGGATAATCGTTATGCAGGTCGTGTAATTCTTCGGGATATTCTAAATCGACTTCTAGTATACACCCCACCCCGTCTCGTTCGGTAATGCTTTTCCAATCTTTCAGCTCAGTATCAGTCATCCATTTGAAGTCGTGAGTCGGTAGTGGTTTGCACATTGCCCATCCGTACAAGTTGTTCGCGTCTAAGTACGGAATGAACACTGAAGGCTGGGTGGGATCAAATGCTTCTCCCATGTACTTGTTGTTCGCTTTTCCGTATCGATTCGAAATCATGCTTACTCCTCCTCTTATTCCCTGCTTAATCATCAGTAACATATCGTAATCACTCAATAACTCCAACTGTACATTGGTTAACTTCAGAGCGGCGTCCCATGCTAGTCCAGGTGAAGTGTAATACCAGGCGGGATCTAGGTTGTAATTCTTCATACAGACGTCTCTGAAGTTTTCGAATACATCAGCCAGCAGTAGAACATCTGAAAGATTGTACAAATTGTGATATTCTCGTAACGTTTTACAACCAAATTTATCCCACACCGCTTTCGCGTGTTCATAGTCTTCATCGCTGATGCCCGAATCGTTCAGTTTAGAATAGAAGTTATGCTTTGGCGGTAATTCGGTTTCGTTTAGTCTTTCAACTCCATCGACATAATCGTATGGGTAAACACCTTTTCTGAGCAAAAGATCTAACTTCTCAGCTTCAAAAACATCGCCTAAATTCTTACACTGATCTTTACGGAGGTTCTTCGATAACGCGTCGAGACTCGAAGGCATGAATCTAAAACTATCGATGAAACGTAATTCTCGCTTGACCTCTACTTCCTTATTTTCTTTGTCTACAAACTTATCGACTACAACTTCTCTGCTAAATGAAATATACTTTTCTTCGTTGCAAGGGATGCATTTAATCTTTTCATTTTCACCGCCTCGCAATTTCTTCACGAAAAGATGACTGTCGTACCCGGTTAGATTATGGAATACTACAGGGAAAAACTTGGGGACTTTATATTTTAGATTGCATTTGTTATGAGCGGCACCTCTGAATTTACCACTTAGATGACAATGATCTCTTACTCGGTCTTCTCCCAACTCTTCTTCGCAGATATGGCATTTGGTGGCTTCATCGTAACATTTCTTCTCATTTTTACCGAATATCATAGTCTTTGGGAATTTGAACTGGTGATATATTCGTTTTACATTTTCTACAAGAGAATCTATGAATTTCTGAGCGACATCGTCGTCTTCGTTTTCAGCTGTAAACACCACCGGATCTTGAGAATATATGTCATCGTCAAAGCATTTTATATGATAACAAAACGAGCTAGGAATATGTTTCTGGTATTTATTGGTGTAAGACGTGCTGGGAACAGGTTGACATGTATCGATCGGTTTAATGAAGGATTCGAAATCTGCGTAGACAATAAACGGTACTCTCATTTTTCTGTTATAATGTTGGAAACTTAGCATAGTTCCTGGTGGGGGCAATTCTATTCGTTGGGCGTCCTGCTGCGAACAGTACTCGCTGTGTTTATTAAGCGATTCTATCGTTCTGTAACCGATTAAACATCTTCTGCAATAGTGCATCGAACTGTGGTTTGTTTCGGTTCGAAGCGCCAACATCTTATTAAAGTTCTTGATCCAACAATAATGCTTCTTTTCTCCATCGGAAATGAGTAATAGATCTACACGGGTATCGCTTTCATGCTCTGATATATATAATGGGTATACTGCCTCCTCATACCCGAATACACTAACGCTAATGTTATTACGATGCTCAAACTTTTGTATAATATTAGCATTGACAGCAACCGGGAATTCAATACCACTCCAATCGAGTTTCTTAGATTGTTCTATCAGATCTCTAGTGATTCTATGCGGGTTATCTTCAGTTGGATTTAGCGCCCTGACAACCGACCATTTGAAACATTCCTCGTCATCATTTTTCATATTAATAATAGCCTTTTTATTTGCTAAATACTTGGGAAGCTGAATATACGAACTGCCTTTCAATGGCTTGTATACCACTGTATCGATATCCAACTTCAAAACAGCACTGAATCGCCAATTACTACCACGCATCTGAAAACTAGCCATGCTCTCCTTAATTTTATCCACTGCGTTGGTATATATTTCCTTCACATCGGTTGCTTCTAAAATAATATCAGTCTTTGATTTGAAATTAGGCTCAGCCGTTGCTATTTCGCCGGATTTCATGTCTACTTTCTCCATTACGCACATGAGATTGAATTGAACTTTTACCCCTCGATTTTTTGTCAGCAGCCTAACTACCTGCGGTTTTACAGCCTTGAGAAAAGATGCAACATCGACCCTGTTGTTGCCCTCGATCGTGTATCTTTTTGTAAACCCTTTGATAGCCGTCGCTGTCTCTCGAAGTTTGAACCTATGAATGGGTGGTTTTATTTGAGGGGGTAACTGACTAATCTCACTAGTCAGCCAATCCGAAAAAGTAGCTTTATTTTTCCCCACAAATTTCCAAATAGTAGACACGTGTGCTGTAAGTTCCTCTTTTCCTAATCTTGAGTATCCTCGTGTGCCTCTCTTTTTCGCAATTTCTCGCAATTCTCGTACCGTGCCTCTCTGTTTCGTAATTTCTGGTAATTCTCGTACCGTGCGGGGAGTACGCGTTGGAGCCTTGATGTCTGGTGCCCTAGCGTTTAGTAGATCTCCATGCTTTATGAACGCGATAAGTTCCTCTTTTGGTAGTTTTGAGTATCCTTTTTGTCCTCTTTGTTTTGGAATTTGTCGCAATTCTTTCAGATTATACGTATCGTAGTTCATTTTATATACAAGATATTATCTTTATATTTATACAAGATATTTTTTTCAAATTGAACGAGATGGATTTTTCAATGAATATTGCCAGTGAAAAATTATTCATTCATTCAAAATAAACGCCTCTCCCCCTCTTCAGTTCTTTCTACCAATATAAGATCCTCCACTCTTAGTTGAACTGATGGTTTACCACTTCCAATGAATATACTGCATGTTAAATCTATCACGGCCCGACATCTAGTAGACTTTGATATTAGCGTTAGGGGTTCGATCTCGTTATCGTCTGTATCATAAAATCCGGTTGTTATATCGGTTGATTGAAAATCATTTATCAATTTCAGGTACATCTTTGGCGGCATGTCTTCCATTTGATGAAAGATGGTCATTTCGTTGACCAAGTGTTTCTTACTCAAACCCTCTGCAAGAATATAATCTTGAATGCGTTCCAAAATACTTTCAAGCATACTGATAGTCTTCGATTCTTCCTCAGTCGGTCCTAATTGCCTTTCATACATCGTTACGATCATATTAAACCCATATGAGTTGATTCCTAAAAACTTTTTATAAGTTAAGCTATGACTTTTCAATGACGGAGTTTGGATATGAAAATCATCAATGCCGTCCGGGTAATTATATTTAATTTGAATTATTTGACCAAATTCCCTCTTCACGACTTTGAAGATCATATTTTCAGGATTGAAAGTTTCATGTGTGATAATCATGTTCATTTTATAGTAAGAAAATATTTTTCTTTTTCATGATTTTTTCAGAATTCATCAGCCTGACCAGTACATTGGTTCTATCGTAGCCACAAGGGGAACTAGGGGTCAATGTTCCTCTCAATAGCCGAGTTGGGGTCAGGGTCCGAGAATGAACCAATGTACTGGGCAAATGTGAAATATTGGTCCTAAGTTATGGGTCAAAGGTTAAACATGGAGGCAAATTGGGTTAAAGGTCGGGATGACCCTTGTACTGGTCAAGGTGTAAATTTGAACCAATGTTATGGGTCAAAGGTCAAACATGTTGGCAAATGTGAAAAATTGATCCTATGTTGTGGGTCAAAGGTCAAACATGTAGGCAAATTGGGGTCAAAGGTCGGGATGACCCTAAGTTGTGGTCAAAGTTCGAAAATTGAAGGCAAATTGGGGTCAATGTTCTAGAAGCCGAAAAGGTCCTCTACTGTTGTCGTCGCATCATGTTGTCATATGCTGTTGTCCACCGTTGTCCTATAATTATTGTTCTCACGATTACAATACCATGAGTCATCCGCTGTCGTCCGCGTTGTCACATAATCATGTTGTCCTCTCATGCGTTGTCACACAATCATGTTGTCCTCTCATGCGTTGTCACATAATCATGTTGTCCTCTCATGCGTTGTCACATAATCATGTTGTCCTCTCATGCGTTGTCACATAATCATGTTGTCCTCTCATGCGTTGTTTTTCTGCTCTGTTGTCCTCTGCTATGATCTATGCTTTTCAACTTGTCCAGCTGTGTTGTCGATGGTTGTCTCCTAGCTAAGCAATCGTTGCTTCCTTTCATCTCATCGTCAATCTTCAATTCCGCTGTCGTTGTCTTTGATTCGGCGTCGCTTCACTTCATCCGATGCGGTCATCGAAGCATGACGGCTCCGGTTGTGACCGAAATACAAACAGAACGACAAAGCAGACGGACAAACACAGACAGATGGAAAGACAGACACGTGGACAGACAGACAGACAGACAGATTCGATGCAGTGAGAGAGAAAATCAAAGCCAGTCTGCGAATGAAAAAGAGAGTGGTATAGACAGTCAACGGGAGAGAGAATTGGATGCGACGGAAAGAGAACGGATGACATAGAACCAGAGATACAGATAGAAACATAGATAGATTGATAGAGAGAAAGACACAGAGACAGAAACAGAGAAAGACAGAGAGGGACAGAGAGAAAGAGAGAGAGAGACATAGAGTAAATGAGTGATTGAAAGAGATTTCGTGGATAGTGATGATGCTGTCGTCTTATCAGAACGAGGCAGAGGATGGAGAGATGACGTCATCAGATGACGCATGACGTCATCTGCGTCATCTTAACTTCCGTCTTTTCATTCATCCTTCCACTCATTCCTACTTCATGTTGTTGTCATTTTAGGATTTTTAGCTGTTGTCTGCATGTAACCTATTATCACGATAATAATAATAATCGCTATTATTATGTTTTCATCATACAGAAACGGTATGACCTCTACCATTCGACCTACTCCTCTTCCTCCTCTTCCTCCTCTTCCTCCTCTTCCTCCTCCTTCTTCCTTTCTTCGTCAAACTCATCACATTTCTTCTTTCCTTCTCCTCCTACTCCTCCTCATCCACTTCGCTCTCGTCCTCTCTCCTCCTCCTCCTCCTCCTTCGTTTGTTCAGTCCTTCCACCAAGACTTCATCGAATACTTTCTAAGGGAAGAGTCTCCATCTGGCGTCTTCATTGGAAACATCATCCGCGATTTCCGTCTGGACGTCCGCTACAGTCCGGCGGATCTCGTCAACTTCCGGTTCAGGCAGATGACGTCACCGACCAGGTTCTTCGCTGTGGATGAACTGACGGGGGACATTCGGAGTCTACGTCCGGTGGACCGTGAGGTCATCTGCCCTCGACTCGATGACTGTGTCGTCAAGTTTGATGTTGCTGTCCAACCAATCGCATTCTTTCGGATGATCAAGGTGAAGGTCGAGATCCTGGACATCAACGACCATTCGCCCGTCTTCCCAGAGGCTCAGATCAACCACGTCCTCTCTGAACTGACTGAACCCGGAACAGGATTCCTCGTTCCAGGCGCAGATGATCCGGACTCCGGAGCAAACGGAGTCCAACGCTACGCGACTGATCCGCCGTCTGATCGCTTCTTCCGGTTGGATGTGAGGGAGACGGAGGCAGATGGCGCCACGGATGATCACGTGATCCGGTTGACGTTGAAAGAGAGGCTGGACCGAGAGACGCACGACTGGCACCTCGTCGTTCTGTTGGCCGTCGATGGCGGACTTCCGGCGAAGACTGGTTCCCTGCTCATCAACGTTTCAGTGCTCGACTCCAACGACAATTGTCCTCGCTTCGAGAGAGACTTGTATGAGGTGACTGTCCCTGAGAACTCCGTCCCTGGACCGGTCATCCTCAAGGTCAAGGCCACCGACAGAGACGCCGGAATGAACGCCATCGTCCGCTACGACCTTACGACGGAAGCGATTCAGGAGTTCGGTCACGTGGTCCACTTGGAACCGGAAACGGGATTGGTCCGGCTGAGGATGGAGTTGGATTTCGAGCATAGAGACATCTACATGGTCTCCCTGACAGCCACTGACCAGGGAGCGGATCCACTGACCGGATATACGTCACTGGTCATCCGTGTTCAGGACATCAATGACCACAGACCAGAGATCATCGTCAACACTCTGACGTCACACGCACGATTCGCTCAAGTGAAAGAGAACGCAGCAGCGGGGAGTTTTGTAGCGCATTTATCCGTGTCTGACGTCGACAGTGATGACAACGGACGAGTGGCCTGTTCCATCGACACTCCTCAGTTCGTCCTTGAACCTTTGTACGACGATGAGTTCAAGGTGACGACAGCGGTTGCCCTCGACAGAGAGCACGTCGACTCCTACGTCATTTCCGTTCTCTGTCGAGACTTCGGACGTCATCCAATGACGTCAGTCGCCTCAATCAAAGTCCGAGTCTTGGATGAGAATGACAATTCGCCGAGATTTGCGCGAGACTTCTACGAGACGAGCATCGCAGAGAACTCTGGGATCGGCGTGCTCGTCATCCACGTGACCGCCACTGACCCGGATGTTGGTTCAAACGGTCGCGTCATCTATCGACTGAACGACGAAGCAAAAGACTTTTTGAATATCAACGAAATGAATGGACGGATAACGACGGCAACAGCGTTTGATTTTGAATCGATGCAGGAAATGGAGTTTGAGGTGACGGCGGAGGACATGGGAGGAGAAGGAGAAGGAGGAGGAGGAGGAGGAGGAAGAGGAGGTGGAGGAGGAGGAGGAGGAGGAGGAGGAGGAAAAGTGGAGACGATGATGACGAGTTCTTCGAAGGTGAAGATGCGTCTGAAGATCGTCGACCGTGATGATCATTGTCCGGTCTTTAAACAAGACAAGTATTTCTTCCGCGTGGCTGAGAACCAACCAAGTGGAACGCCAGTCGGCCATGTCATTGCGTCTGACTCTGACGCATCCGATTCATTCAACCGTTTCCTCTACCAGATGGTCAGCCATCCCTCTCCCTCTCCATACTCCACCTCCTCCTCTTTCCACATCAATCCATCGTCGGGACTGATTCGGACCTGCGCCGTCCTAGACCGAGAGTCTCAGACCATCCACCAGCTGACCATCATTGCCACTCCCATCTCTCCTCCAATGACCAACCTTGCCACTCCTCTTTCTCATTTGACAGTCATGACGTCATCTGTCGATGTCGTCATCCTCGTCGATGACGTCAACGACAACCGACCTCGCTTCGTCACTCCATCGAACACGAACGAGACAATCTTCGTCTGGAGCGGAAGTCCCATCGGTCACGTGGTCACCCGACTCATCGCCACAGATGGAGACACGGGGCAGAATGCACGGCTCACCTTCCGACTGCTCACCTCCACTCGACCTCTGGCCTTTGCGCTCCACCCATCCACCGGTGACGTCACGCTGAGCGATGACGTCAGCGCCGTCACCATGGAAACCGTCGTGCTGCACGTACGAGTGGCGGACGCTGGTCGACCGTCGCTTTGCGACGAGACGTTGCTATGGGTTACGGTGAGCAGTGACGTCAGGTTCCGTGAAGGTCATGACCTTCTGCTGGCCAGTTACGAAGCACGCGTTGTCTTGGCAACGACTTTGGGAGTGATCGCCGTTGCCATTGGCGTCTTGCTGGTCACGTGTTTGCGTAGAAGAGGAAAGTTTCGGGCTAAAGGTCATTTGTCAAGGTCAAGGACATTGTGTCATGGAAGAAGTCCAACGACGTCCAATGGTGATGGGGTCAAAGAAGCGGACAAGCAGCAACCAGGGATGCAGACGTATGATGACCGTGTCGTCGTCGTCGTTACCAAGGCAACAGCCATCGTCAGAGCTTTCGTAGCAGATGAAGCGACGGATAGAAAAGACAGCGAATGCAATAGCGACGAAAGCGACATCTGCAACAAGTCACCTGCGAAGATGGAATGAGACAATTGATGGAATGATGGACTGAGAGAGGAAGGAGGTCTTTGTGCATTCGTTCATTCATTCATTCATTCATTCATTCATCCATTCATTCATTCATTCATTCATTCAGGTATTTATATAGCACATCTTCAAGTAAACTCAACTCGCAGGTGCTCCAGACAGACTCCATCACAGCCAAACAGAGCAGTTTTCAAGTGCTTATAATACAATCATGTAGAATGTGTCAGAGGTGACATAGAAAACAGACGCAGCTCAATCAGTCAATCAATCACATAAATTTATATAGCGCCCCTTCAAGATCTCTACTCAGAGACGAGACCCAAGTGGGAGAGACCCTTCCGGACCAACACAGAAAGATGGAGGTACTAGCAAACGGGAATAATGAGAAGAGCATTGCCATTCAAGTCGAGCGTTGTGATCCGAGTGCACGAAACAGGCTGAAACAATAAAATGATCAAGCAGATAGACTAAGTCGAGGTAAGTTGAAACAAGACCTACGTTCACCTATAATGTATCTGGCATCGTCATACCAGCTGAGACAACTGTGATCAAGGAAGCGACTCTATATTCAATGCGTGGACGGAGATGGAGCCAGTGCAGAACTTTCAGCATGTACTATTTGAAATGCGACTGAATAAGTTTTTGGCTCTTGACGAATAAGTCGCGTTGCAGAAATCGTTCTATTGGAAATTGATTTGACATAATATAATAACATTGTCTGCTACATGAATAATGCTTTCCTTATATTATTATTATCGTTTTGCTTCTGCTATTTGCTCAATAATGTCTGTCTGTGTGCGTATGCCAGGGGTTATTCTAAGGAATTTTCTCAACTGCACATAAATGACGTATTTTGAGACTGGACACAGGAAAGTCGTTGATCAGGGATTTGTCCCCAAAGCAGAAGGCATATTTTGGCATTCATTTGATTTAAAAGAGTGAATTCGATTCATTTTTCTATTCATTTGCTTAAAAACGGTTTAATAGGCTTACTTATTTCAGAAGCAGCTTTTGGTGAGCGCTCGTTGATAAGCTGGTGCTCTGCGCTTGGCCTTCGACGGGAGCCTTAGATGTTTAAATATTAAGATTTTCCGACTTTAAAAAATTCATATTACAGATCAAAATCAGTAATGTTACGATAATGTTTGACTCAAAGTTCATCATGGCAAAATCTCCAAATGAATTAAGGATTGAAATCAGCTAAACGTTCTTTGACGTTTTAGACTTTTCAATATCCTTAATCGACTATAGATCCCTTAAAGATCCTCTGCTGTTGCTGGAATTGTCATCAGTACACGTTATATGACACACATAATTGGAATTAGCTCAGAAAGTTTGCAAGTGTAATAAAGTTCAATGGTCCTATGTTTCTGGACACTTCCAAAGTTTGCTTGTATGATGTAAGGGTACGTCTAAATGTTTATTTCTGCAACGAAACCCTAGTCATTAAGATCAACATCATTATTGTTTTGCCAATGCTAGAGCTAGCAGACAAGATGAGATATTTTCCGAAGAAATAAAATCTTTCAGCTAATTTCAAATTTTGTATTAGCCTAAATATAACCCATTAACTGCAAAATACGATGCAAGACTGATAAATATCACGAGCAAACCACCCAAATGGTCATTATTGATCGATAGGCCTATACTGACACCCACTCAACACGAATATGTACTGTGTATAGGCTAACAGCAGTTTCAACCTGGAGCCGCGTCGCTGATCTACATGTAAATGATATTTTACCACACCATGACTTGGCCTCGGGTACGACTGCTGGAAATTATATAGCCTATGCTGCAAGTTCTGGCGTCACTCATTCATGAGAACCAGAATGTGTGTGCGAAAAAATCGCGGACTTGGTCCTGCAGGTTTTGTGGAAACGAACGAGCGACAGAAGGACAATAATTTCCAATGCACGAGCGCCTAGCAGGGTAGGGGTTTTGGAAGGTGATGTACCAATCCCATATTAGATTTTTTCAATTTCCACACTGCACTGGTGGCATTCTAAGCTGTAATTTAGCGAGGTTGCTCGTCATTTCAGTGCTGATAGTCATGGTTTAGGACTTTAATAGGTGTCCCGTCCCATTGTTTAAATATTTTTGATTAGAACATTATAATGGCAACTTTCAGGCTGTGATCTTCAAGAAATTTCTCACAAATTTCACGCCAAAACGCATGGTCTGAGACTTCAATAAATGCTCCTCATCATTGTTTATATTTTTGAATTTCCACACTGTAATGGTAGCATTCTGAGCTGTCATCTGAACAAAATTGCTATTTTGAAATGCTGATAGATATGGCTTAAGAGTTTAGACTCTTAGAGAGTCTCCTCTTTATTGTTTAATTTTTTTGTCATTTACACACTGTAACTCCCGCGTTTAAAGCTGTCATTAAAAAAATTACTCATAATTTCTTTTCTCGTCCATTGTTTGAAAAAAATGTAAAATGCCCACTGTTTTAATAGCATTTTAAGCTGCTACCTTGACAAATTCAATCATAATTTTAGTGCTCAGAGACGTGGTTTAAGACTTGAATAATACCCCCTACCTGTATCTTAATTTTTTTAATTTACACAACGTAATGGTGGTAGTTTAAGCTGTCATCTGTATCAAAATTGGTAATTATAGATAAGCAGTGGATAACACCGTTTAAATCTATAATAATGTTTGTGGTAATATTTTGTGAAATACTTGGGGGGATATAAGATATAAGCATCTCCGTCACCACCACAAGTTCTGGGTTCCGTTCCTCGATTTTATCCCACCTAAGTCTACGCCCCTGTGCGAGAGGCTATAGTTCAATAACATAGGTCTACGTGTATCTTTCAGATTCTGAGGATGGTGATTTTGGAATGGGATCACATATACTCAAAATGATGCGTGTAATATGGGGATATATATGGAGAATTTGGATGAAAATTTGAGTATGCATTGACCTATAGTGTACAATCCTAAATCATGTCGGTATATCTGTAGTTCACGTCAAATTTCAACAGGCCTGCTCTTTTCCTGAACATAAAATATCACCCAAATAAACCGCCTCAAAGATGTTCACTTTGGACTGTTACTATCATGTTCGTGTCCAATTTGTTACTACTAACTTCTCGTCGGTTCACGCAATTAGGCAAAAAGTAACTGCACAAGATCTGATTTTCAATTGCACAAATCTCTTTCCCAACTACACACTTTGTGTCCAGCTGCACGTTAAATAACCCCTGGCGTATGCCTATCTCTGTCTGTCTGTCTCTCTCTGTCCTCTTCTATTCCTCTCTATCTCTTGCTAATTATTCATGTTTTATCATATCAATCTGACTCCCTTCCTTTATCTCCCTGCGTGACTCTGTACCTCTTATTCTTCTCATCTGCAGTCTGTCTATGTCTGTCTATACATGTAGAGTCTGCTGGAGCATTGTATCAAAAGATCTGATGGATCAGTCCATGCATGACGTCTTTCTACCCTGGATCCCAGTTCCCTCGGATTCCTTTCCGACTCAATTTCTTTCAAATTTTCTTTAATCGGTTCAGACGAAAAATGTCAAAAAAATTTATTGCCTCATCTAAATATTTCCGCTAATTACGAATGAATCGATTAATCGAAGGATTATCGATGGAATATTTATGCTTAAGATTTTAAAAATAATAATTGAGAAATCTCTTTCAATGGAGCAACGTCTTGAATGAAAATAATCGTCTCAAGTTTTCCTCTCATTTCTCTTCTTCTCATCGTTTTTTCCTCTCACGTTATTGTTTCGTTTCTTTTCTCTTTCTTTTCTTCTTCAAAACAACTTATATTGAAAAAAACATATGCTATAATTAAACTTATATTGATTGCTTCGCTAATAACATTCACAACATCCAAAACATTCTTAAATCAAAGATCTGCTGCTTGTCTTACAGGTGACTTAACAAAGTTCACTCTTACACGAGAATATAATTATTCTAGATTTCCTTCATTGGCTTCCCGTTCAACAACAAGTATACGGTTCGAAACTCTGTCACTTGTGCGTGGCTGCATTGTTTATGTGACCAGTGACCACATACTATGGCTGCCTATGAGGTTCATTTTGCACCTTGGTCTCCTCCTTACTTGTCTCTGTCTGTCTGTTTGTCTGTATGTCTCTCTCTTTCTCTGCCTCTGCCTTTATCTGTGTCTTTGTCTGTCTCTTTGTCTCTCTGTCCGACTCATTCCGTGCTACTCGCGACTAATATTCAGTTAAATTCCTTTTTGTGTACACACAACCGTATACGCCAATCGTTAGGAGGCAGGAAAGGAGGCGGAGGAGGAGGAGGAAGGTGAGGCGAAGAGAAGGAGGAAAAGTAGGAGGAGGAGGAGGAGGAGGAGGAGCAGGAGAAGGAGGAGGAGCAGGAGGAGCAAAAGGAGGAGAGAAGTAAGAGATAAGGAGGAGGAGGAGATAAGGAAGAGGAGGAGCAGGATGAGGAGGAGGAGAGAAGGAGGAGGAGGAGGCTCAAAGTGAGATTGGGGTCAATTGAGTCGCCATTTGTCTAACGTCGACGAGAAAACTAAATCCTTCTGTCAAATCGAATCGAAAGAAGAACAATGGCCAATCTGGTTGCTATGGTTGCTATGGTTGTTGCTTTCGCTGTTTCCCTTTGGTTATCTCTCCGGTTGTCTCACTACTTATCTTACGTCATTATCCCTCGTCTTAAGCGTAATTCCGCTGCTGCTGCTGCTGCTGCTGCTGCTGCTGCTGCTGTGCCCATTTATGTGGACGACGAAGATGCTAATGGTGAAGTCAGAAGAGATGATTTCGGGAATGCGTGTGCTTTACTACTGCTACTGCTGCTGCTGATGATGATAGT
>OX457041.1:432378-440645 GCA_949752735.1 Lumbricus terrestris | reverse complement strand
CTACTACTGATGATGATGATGCAGAGGGTTTGTTGATGGGAAAATGGTACATGCACAGAAGGAGACAGAGACGAACACAGAGACAGACACAGAGACAGACACAGAGACAGAGACAGACACAGAGACAGAGACAGAGACAGACACAGAGACAGACACAGAGACAGACACATAGACAGACACAGAGACAATGAAATCAGTCCGAGAAACAGGGCGCAAGTGATGCCTCTATAATTAAACCTATTGACTCTATATGTAATGTGTATTGTGTATTGGTATTGCGTATTGTGTATTGGTATTGCGTATTGTGTATTGGTATTGCGTATTGTGTATTGTGTATTGCGTATTGTGTATTGTGTTTTCTGTGTATTGTATATTGTGTACCATAGTGTAAGCTTAATCAGCGCATCTCATTGAGCATTCATCTTTTCTATTTTCATTCTAATCATCCGTAGCAACATCAGAAGAATGTGATGAGAAGGAGGAAGGGAGGAGGAGGGGAGGATACTCGGTATGAACAAGAAACAAAGATAATCGATAAAACAAGAGCCTTCAAATTCCTTATAATAATATAATATAATTGGCCGCACTACGACGTAACACGTCACTTGGAAAACACAATATGAACAAAGGAGCCCGAGTGACGTCAATAGCATCAATATGACGTCACTTTGACGATCATATACCGTACTTAGCGATTATAACTCACCTTTGCGATTCAGCAAAAACATTGATAAAAAAACTATAATTATAGGAAGTTATTATGTGGACTGCATTAACGTTAGAAGCATCATGCATGATGGTTTCGACTATTATATTATAGCAATTAGTTGGGTAGAACGACAGATGGTGTACGTGATAATAATCAGATTATTTGCCTTCAGATCAGTCTTTTATTTAACAAGCTTTTCTCTTTTCCACAAGCTGCAGCTCGTGGTCTGCTATTGTATCGTGTGATCCAAATCATAGGCCAACAACTTTCACTAAATACAATAATTATTCTATTCGTATTTTTGAGCGTCATTTCGCAAAACAATGTTATGTCGACATAATAATATTATGTTATTGTTCCCCCGGCAGATTTCGTCCATATCTCTAATGCAATATCCCAGTATGACGACATACATGCTTTTGCTTCCTTTCAAACTTTGTATTAAATAAAAGCCAATGCAATAATGAGGCTTGTTGACATAACTTACCATCTTCATGCTAAATCATGCACGATTCTCGAACTGTGTAATAGAAACAGTTTGGTGCAATAACAAGGTATGTTGACTTATACCACATAATATGTGTGGTATTGCAGCCGCTAGAAAACAGTTTATCGACATAACCTGTTATTGCACCAGAAATTATACTAATGACTGAGTGTTCGTGTTGCAATAACCCGATTTGAAGCAAAATGTGTAAAAAATAATAATAATTTCATCTTTCGCATTGAATAATGTACCAATTTCGTCAAAAACAGTATTGAGGTACATATTGCTCAAAACAGCCTGTTGATATGTCGTCAATTGGCTTAGATACAGCAGTTTGAAGTGCTGAATCTTTAAAGTCGTGTTCCCAAAACTCACGATTTCCGACATACCTCGTTATTGCTCCAAGCCCTTCAATTCATTTCTGTCGTCGTCGTCGTCGTCGTCGTCGTCGTCGTCGTCGTCGTCGTCGTCGTCGTCGTCGTCGTCGTCGTCGTCGTCGTCGTCGTCGTCGTCGTCGTCGTCGTCGTCGTCGTCGTCGTCGTCGTCGTCGTCGTGTGGAATAGCGACGATATAAAAAAATTATCTGACATAATAATAATAATAATAATAATAATAATAATAATAATAATAATAATAATAATAATAATAATAGTGGGTAAAAAATAAAGGTATCGTCAGTAAAATAATTATACTAATTATTAGAATAAAGAAAATGTTGCGTTCCTTGGCCATCTCTCGAATATAACAGATCTAATTATATCCGGCGACCAATTCCCTGCAGTCTTATAATAATTATCGGGTAGATTGTCGTCCCATCTCTCCTCAACAAATTGAAGTCTCACCTTTTGACTTCCATGTTGTCCAGCAGATTCATTTGCAACATTGCACCTCGAAATATTCTCTCTCAAATTTCGATTATCTTCTGTTATTCCTCCTCCAATGCCACAATCAACATCCGTCATCCTCCTCCTCCTCCTCCTCCTCCCCTCTACCCTACTTATCATCCCATGCGTTTGCTATCTATTGCAATTTTTAGTAGGACCAATAATCAGCTCCTAAGGAATCCTTCCATAATCATCATCCGATCCTCAACCGTCGAAGATTTCTCATCCACAACGAGACCCGGATTGCACTTCTTCTCTTTCTGTCTGTTTGTCTGTCTGTCTGCCTGTATGTCTGTCTGTCTGTCTGTCTGTCTGTTTGTCTGTCTGTCTGTCTAGTCTCCCAGGCAACCGAACTGGCAACTCCTCCCCTAGACTCCGATCTGAAGACAACCCATCTCTGGCAACTCCTCCCCTAGACTCCAATCTGAAGACAACCCATCTCCCATCTGCTTGGACGCAGCGCTCGTGAACAGGTGTCTAAGATCATTAGGAATTGACGATGATGGTTTCGACCTCCGTTGTAACAATTCATATCACGAGAGTTTTAAAAGCTTTGAAGATAGTTTAGACAAATCGAACTTAAACGAAAACTGATAAGAAGCAGTTGCATTGAATATTTAAACGAAGCATCTTTCTACTATCTAACAAACATATTATTATTCACCATTGAATACAATATTATTATTCACCATTGAATACAATATTATTATTATTCACCATTGAATACAATATTATTATTATTATTCACCATTGAATACAATATTATTATTCACCATTGAATACAATATTATTATTCACCATTGAATACAATAATATTATTATTCACCATTTAATACAATATTATTATTATTATTATTCACCATTGAATACAATAATATTATTATTCACCATTGAATACAATATTATTATTATTCACCATTTCATACAATACTATTATCATTCACCATTGAATACATTAATATTATTATTCACCATTGAATACAATATTATTATTATTATTATTATTATTATTATTATTATTATTCACCATTGAATACAATAATATTATTATTCACCATTGAATACAATATTATTATTATTCACCATTTCATACAATACTATTATCATTCACCATTGAATACAATAATATTATTATTCACCATTGAATACAATATTATTATTATTCACCATTGAATACAATAATATTATTATTCACCATTGAATACAATATTATTATTATTCACCATTTAATACAATACTATTATTATTCACCATTGAATACAATATTATTATTATTATTATTATTATTATTATTATTATTATTCACCATTGAATACAATACTATTATCATTCACCATTGAATACAATAATATTATTATTCACCATTGAATACAATATTATTATTATTATTCACCATTGAATACAATAATATTATTATTCACCATTGAATACAATATTATTATTATTATTCACCATTGAATACAATATTATTATTATTATTATTCACCATTGAATACAATAATATTATCATTCACCATTGAATACATTAATATTATTATTCACCATTGAATACAATATTATTATTATTATTATTATTATTATTATTATTATTATTATTATTATTATTATTATTATTATTATTATTATTATTATTATTCACCATTGAATACAATATTATTATTATTATTCACCATTGAATACAATATTATTATTACTCACCATTGAATACAATAATATTATTATTCACCATTGAATACAATAATATTATTATTCACCATTGAATACAATATTATTATTATTCACCATTTCATACAATACTATTATCATTCACCATTGAATACATTAATATTATTATTCACCATTGAATACAATAATATTCTATTCACCATTGAATACAATATTATTATTATTATTATTATTCACCATTGAATACAATATTATATTTATTCACCATTGAATACAATATTATTATTATTATTCACCATTGAATACAATAATATTATTATTCACCATTGAATACAATATTATTATTATTATTCACCATTGAATACAAAAATATTATTATTCACCATTGAATACAATATTATTATTATTATTATTATTATTATTATTATTATTCACCATTGAATACAATAATATTATTATTCACCATTGAATACAATATTATTATTATTCACCATTTCATACAATACTATTATCATTCACCATTGAATACATTAATAATATTATTCACCATTGAATACAATATTATTATTATTCACCATTTAATACAATATTATTCTATTCACCATTGAATACAATATTATTATTATTATTATTATTATTCACCATTGAATACAATAATATTATTATTCACCATTGAATACAATATTATTATTATTATTCACCATTGAATACAATAATATTTTATTCACCATTGAATACAATACTATTATCATTCACCATTGAATACAATACTATTATCATTCACCATTGAATACATTAATATTACTATTCACCATTGAATACAATATTATTATTATTCACCATTTAATACAATATTATTCTATTCACCATTGAATACAATATTATTATTATTATTATTATTATTCACCATTGAATACAATAATATTATTATTCACCATTGAATACAATATTATTATTATTATTCACCATTGAATACAATATTATTATTATTCACCATTGAATACAATATTATTATTATTCACCATTTCATACAATACTATTATCATTCACCATTGAATACATTAATATTACTATTCACCATTGAATACAATATTATTATTATTATTATTATTATTCACCATTGAATACAATAATATTATTATTCACCATTGAATACAATATTATTATTATTATTATTATTATTATTCACCATTGAATACAATAATATTATTATTCACCATTGAATACAATAATATTATTATTCACCATTGAATACAATAATATGATTATTCACCATTGAATACAATATTATTAATATTCACCATTTCATACAATACTATTATCATTCACCATTGAATACATTAATATTATTATTCACCATTGAATACAATATTATTATTATTATTATTATTATTATTCACCATTGAATACAATAATATTATTATTCACCATTGAATACAATATTATTATTATTATAATTATTCACCATTGAATACAATATTATTATTCACCATTGAATACAATATTATTATTATTATTCACCATTGAATACAATAATATTATTATTCACCATTGAATACAATATTATTATTATTCACCATTTAATACAATACTATTATTATTCACCATTGAATACAATATTATTATTATTATTATTATTATTCACCATTGAATACAATAATATTATTATTCACCATTGAATACAATAATATTATTATTCACCATTGAATACAATAATATTATTATTCACCATTGAATACAATATTATTATTATTAGAATTATTCACCATTGAATACAATATTATTATTCACCATTGAATACAATATTATTATTATTATTCACCATTGAATACAATAATATTATTATTCACCATTGAATACAATATTATTATTATTCACCATTTAATACAATACTATTATTATTCACCATTGAATACAATATTATTATTATTATTATTATTATTATTATTCACCATTGAATACAATAATATTATTATTCACCATTGAATACAATATTATTATTATTCACCATTGAATACAATAATATTATTATTCACCATTGAATACAATATTATTATTATTATTCACCATTGAATA
This sequence comes from Lumbricus terrestris, assembly GCA_949752735.1. Taxonomy (NCBI): domain Eukaryota; kingdom Metazoa; phylum Annelida; class Clitellata; order Crassiclitellata; family Lumbricidae; genus Lumbricus; species Lumbricus terrestris. Next base: position 434,824 of record OX457041.1, on the reverse strand, counting down.
CATTAATATTATTATTCACCATTGAATACAATAATATTATTATTCACCATTGAATACAATATTATTATTATTATTCACCATTGAATACAATATTATTATTATTATTCACCATTGAATACAATATTATTATTCACCATTGATTACAATATTATTATTATTCACCATTTAATACAATATTATTATTATTATTCACCATTGAATACAATATTATTATTATTATTCACCATTGAATACAATATTATTATTATTCACCATTGAATACAATATTATTATTCACCATTTCATACAATACTATTATCATTCACCATTGAATACATTAATATTATTATTCACCATCGAATACATTAATATTATTATTCACCATTGAATACAATATTATTATTTATTTTTTTGCCCCCAGGTATACAGGATCCCTCAGGGACTTCACTACCGCCTAATATAAAATCACAGTCTGGAACTATATTATTATTATTCACCATCGTGCTCTGTGACACATCCGACCTTTCCTCACAAAAGACATTGCAAACACTATCGAATGTGGAATAGTTAACTCACGTCTGGACTACTGCAACAGCCTTCTCTATGGAACATCTTCAAAAAGCTGAACGTCTCTTCAGCGAGTCCAAAACAACCTAGCACGGGTCGTCTGCAATGCTTCATATCATTCTAGCAGCAAACCACTTCTGAAATCCTTCCACTGGCTATATACCTATCAAAGAAAGGATTACATATAAAATCGCTATCATTACCTACAGGCCTAACCGTGTAACAAAAAAAATTCCTTCATACCTCTCTGGGCTGTTTTTAAGGAATTTTTGGAACTGCACAAACCCTTTCTTTGCCTCCATGGTAAATTACTCCCACTCGCAGGACAATGACCTTTAGGCCTATCACTAGTTTTTACTGCACAGAATTGCTTCTAGGCATACAGCTGCACAGATCCAGTTAGAACTGCACATTTTGTGTACAACTGCACGCTAAAAAGCCCTGATACCTCTGATCTCCTTCAGAATCATGCTCGAGCCCTCAAGAAACATGCGATCATCAGGAAACCGAACACTAGTCCTTCATCGTCGTCGCACCGCAACTGCATCTAGATCCTTCACCTCATCAGCACCTCGAATATGGAACAATCTTCCGTCTGACATCAGAAACTCCACATTGCTGACAACTTTCAAGAAGCATCTAAAAACTAAACTTTTTACACAGGCCCTTCTTAACTGACTTTTCCCCTGCTCCAAGTGCTTCTGAATCGTTGCTACGGCTTTTCAATCGAATGCTTACGAACCCATGGCACTTAAATCTCTACATATTATTATTAGTACCCTGACGATTATAATGATGATGACGACGACGACGAAATCGTGAAGAGACATCTATTCAGTGACAAGCCTTTTCTTGTAGATAAACATCAATTCAAACTAACTTAGTTAAAGCAAATAATACAGATCTAGGTCAACGTCTGCACCCACCACACACACACACACCACCGACCACCCTAGACTAGGCGAAGTTTCAAATTCTGATTTCAAATCCACCACAGAACATAAATGGAACTGTAATTGTTTCTACTAATGATTGCAACGGAGATGATGATGCAATTCAGTGATGCAGATGTTTCAATAAGAGATGATTTTCACGTCGAAAATCTTGTCTCTACAGATAATAATTATTATTATTATTGTTATCATCTCAGATAAATAAACGTTTTTCTTACATAGATCGTTTGTATGGATCGATGGAAATGTTAATTACACATTGCGGCAATTAAAGATTAATTAATTTCGTTAAAACGACGATTCTACGATGTCTAGACTATTATTATTGTTTATCCATTCCCGATGTCTAAGTCGGCCTTCAATCAATCTGCGCCTCAGATAGAAACAACGATCTTGACCCTGTGACCTTATCTTCACATGCAATACGTCACTCTGCACGTGACGTAATAATAGGGAGTATCCATGGCAACGCTGAAACGATGAACAACTTTTCTAAGTGAAGTTCAAAGACTGAGTTTCTTCGAAGAGTGAGACACGAATAAAAACGATCCGATCGTGTAGGCTATCTCTCTTTGAGTTTCGTCCGCTAAACAATGAATCGCTTTTGAAATAAACAGCTTCTTCCTCTTCTTCCTCTTCTTCTTCTTCTTGTCAACTCTTGTTGCATTAAACATCGTTGTTATCATCGTATTAAACTGAGACACAAAAGCGTTTGTGTCACGTGATTGTAGCAGCCTACGAATGCTGCTGCTGCTGTAGCATTCTTTCTATATTATACAAGCGATATATCACGGCACCTATTTATTAGATTATAGGCTAATTCAATGACTCTATCATAGACGGCGCACAGGTGGCGCCAGTGGTGGCGTCCCCTCCGATGACGTCACTGCCAGGCGGACATCACAGTCTGTTGATTGGTCGTCTGTTCAGAGGCGTTCTGTTTGCGG
>OX457041.1:342378-429878 GCA_949752735.1 Lumbricus terrestris | reverse complement strand
AAGGTGATGAGCCTGGCGCTATAGAAGTGTGCATTGTGTGATCTCATCCAGTGGTAGGACGCTGGGTGTGCTTACGAGACATGCAATGGCGCTATAGAAGTGTCCACTGTGTGATCTCATCCAGTGGTAGGATGGTGTGCTTACGAGACATGCAATGGCGCTATAGAAGTGTGCACTGTGTGATATCATCCAGTGGTATAGGATGGTGTGCTTACGAGACATGCAATGGCGCAGAGAAGCCCGAGATGAAATGCAACGTAGACTGTCGCGAGAATTCCAAAAGCGATCAAGTCCGCCTGATTGACTCGTTCCGGTTGACATGGCAGGATGGTTGAACTGACGAAGGGAATGAAGGCGTGCCAGACGCAGATCGTCGCAAGTATTGCCATCGATCCAAGGATGTACTTGTCCTGAAAGCAAACCACCAGCATCACCATCACCAGCAGCAGCATCACCAGCATCATTAACAGCAGCAGCAGCAGCAGTCATTGATCGCTCATTATCATCAGATCGATGAGATTTACTCTGCTGCTGCTGCTGCTGCTGCTGCTGCTGCTGCTGCTGCTGCTGTAGACCACCATCAGCAGTAGAGAGGTCATCAGATGATATGAACGATGATGATGATGATGACGATGACGAGGTTAAGGGATTAAGAGGAGTAACTGTCATGAAGGATAGACACAATTTATCGTCTGAATGAACACACTTCCTCCTTAGGTCAACTCACAGCAGAAGATTGGTCAACTGCTCCTGCAGCTGCTGCTGCTACGAACATCAATGTCCACCACTTCCTTAAGCAAATAATATTCGCTGCCAGCATTGATCTGCCACGGCCACTTAGCTACTGCATACATACGCTAACATTGGCTAGCTGCTATACATTGATTTACCATTTCGTTAGGTATAGGCGAACACCGCCTGCTACATGCTGGACTTATCGCTTCCATATTATGTTATAAGCAAATACTGGCTTTCTACATTGATTTGTAATACCACTTCATCATCCTCCTCCTTCTCATCCTCCTCCTTCTCCTTCTCATCCTCCTCCTTCTCCTTCTCATCCTTCTCCTTTTCATGTTCCTCCTCCTTTTCCTTCTCCTCCTTCTCATCCTCCTCTTTCTCATCCTCCTTCTCCTTCTCATCCTCCTCCTTTTCATCCTCCTACTTCTCATCTTCCTCCTTCTCATCCTCCTCCTTCTCCTCCTTCTCCACCTCCTTTTCATCCTCCTCCTTCTCTTTCTCCTCCTTCTCCTCTTTCTCCTCCTCCTTCTCATCCTTCTCCTCCTCCTTCTCCACCTCCTTTTCCTCCTCCTCCACCTCTTTCCCCACCTTCTCCTCTTTCTTCTCCTCCTCTTCATCCTCCTCCTTTTTTCATCCTCCTCCTTCTCATCTTCCTCCTTCTCATCCTCCTCCTTCTCCTCCTTCTCCACCTTCTTTTCATCCTCCTCCTTCTCTTTTTCCTCCTTCTCCTCTTTCTCCTCCTCCTTCTCATCCTCCTCCTTTTCATGCACCTCCTCCTTCTTCTCCTCCTCCTTCTCCTCCTCCTCCTCCTCCTCCTCCTTCTCTTCCTCCTCCTTTTCCTCACCTCCTCCTTGGTTTAGCTAGCATTGGTTCACTGCATCAAACCGTTCTTCTATTTCTGCGACTTCTCATCAGCTTATCCCTTCTCTCGATTCGGTCCGTCATCATGTTTGTCCAATGTCCATGACTCATGAGTGAAGACGACTGCAACTCAAGTCATAGTATGATGATCATAGTCTGATGATCATAGTATGACGAATCATCAGACTATGATGATCATACTATGATGATCATAGTATGATCATCATACATGTATAGTATGATCCTTTGCCATCACTGTGCCGTCCTTACGGAATGTCCATCCCACCACTTTGTGTACAACTCTACATCTCTGTCCGTCTGTGTGTCTGTGTGTCTGTCTGCCTGTGTCTGCCTGCTTGCCTGTTTCTCTTTCTCTTCCTATCCGCCTATTTCTTCTATCGAGGATAAGGATTAACGAGTGCTACTCAATGGCTGAGAGCGGCGCTATAAAAATTCCTAATTACAATACACAATTGAATCATTTTTCCGCTTCCTTACATGTCCTACATTTGGTATGTATATACGCTAACATTGGCTTGGTATGATACGTGGACATATTATACTTACCAGATAGGTTAAGTATGCGATCATTGGTACATTACGTGGGCATGCACTTACCAGATAGGTTAAGTATGCGATCATTGGTATATTACGTGGACATGTACTTACCAGATAGGTTAAGTATGCGATCATTGGTATATTACGTGGACATGTACTTACCAGATAGGTTAAGTATGCGATCATTGGTATATTACGTGGACATGTACTTACCAGATAGGTTAAGTATGCGATCATTGGTAGGCTCTGGTTGACGACGAATTTGAATGAAACGGTCGTGAGAAGGAGAATGAAGGTCAACTGGAGTCGGTTCTGTGGATAACCATAGGACACGGAAAACGTTGCGAACGACAGACTGCAGATGAGGAACTGGAAGAAGAAGATGGAAAGAAGACATGGAAGCAGTTTACATCAATTCCAACTAATTGAAGTCAGCCACAATAACATTTAATTTCAGATTAATCAGAGCATTTCAAATTAATTAAATTTATTCAAATAATGTTTCATCGCAATTAATCGGATTTTCTTTTGCCTGGCTCTTACTATGACTATTCAATCCAATGTTCATACTATGACTCATATTCAATCCAATGTTCATATTATGACTCATATTCAATGCAATGTTCATACTATGACTCATATTCAATCCAATGTTCATATTATGACTCATATTCAATCCAATGTTCATACTATGACTCATATTCAATGCAATGTTCATACTATGAATCATATTCAATCCTGTTCATACTACGACTAATATTTAATCCAATGTTCATACTATGACTCATATTCAATCCAATGTTCATACTATGACTATTCAATCCAATGTTCATACTATGACTCATATTCAATCCAATGTTCATATTATGACTCATATTCAATCCAATGTTCATACTATGACTCATATTCAATGCAATGTTCATACTATGAATCATATTCAATCCTGTTCATACTACGACTAATATTTAATCCAATGTTCATACTATGACTCATATTCAATCCAATGTTCATACTATGAATCATATTCAATCCAATGTTCATACTATGACTCATATTCAATCCAATGTTCATACTATGACTCATATTCAATGCAATGTTCATATTATGACTCATATTCAATCCAATGTTCATACTATGACTCATATTCAATGCAATGTTCATACTATGAATCATATTCAATCCTGTTCATACTACGACTAATATTTAATCCAATGTTCATACTATGACTCATATTCAATCCAATGTTCATACTATGAATCATATTCAATCCAATGTTCATACTACGACTAATATTTAATCCAATGTTCATACTATGACTCATATTCAATCCAATGTTCATACTACGACTAACATTTAATCCAATGTTCATACTATGACTCATTTTAAATCCAATTCATTCATTCATTCGGGCATTTATATAGCGCTCCTTCAAGAAAAAACTACTCAGAGGAGTTACCGACTCCAGCGCGTCCAAAAAGAACAGTTTTAAGTATAGTAAAGAAAGATCATCCTGGTAGAGTCCCAGGGTGTAGGCGTAGCTCAAAAGGAAGGCCATTCCAGACCACTGAACCATCCACAGAAAAGCTCGATTTTTCATGGTAATAGTACGAGAAATAGGAACTAAGAGGACTCCCTTATCAGCGGAGCGCAGCTGACGACGTCCTTGGATATCCAATGTAAAGCTGCAAAGCTCTCTGAGGTAAATTGGAGCAAGGCCCTGACAACATCGCCATACCAATGCAGCTACCCAATCTTCATACTATGACTCATATTTAATTAAATGTTCATACTGTGACTCATATTCATATTCAATTCAATGTTCATACTATGACTCATATTGAATCATACTAATCAATCAAATGTTCATACTATGACTAATACTTGTTCATACTACGATTCAGATTCAATCCAATGTTCACACTATGACCCACATTCAATCCAATGTTCATACTATGACCCATATTCAATCCAATGTTCATAATATGACCCATATTCAATCCAATGTTCATACTGTGACTCATATTCAATCCAATGTTCATACTATGACTCATATTCAATTCAATGTTCATACTATGACACATATTCAATCCAATGTTCATACTACGACTAATATTTAATCCAATGTTCATACTATGACTCATATTCAATCCAATGTTCATACTATGACTCATATTCAATCCAATGTTCATACTATGACTCATATTCAATCCAATGTTCATACTATGACTCATATTCAATCCAATGTTCATACTATGACTCATATTCAATCCAATGTTCATACTATGACTCATATTCAATCCAATGTTCATACTATGACTGATATTCAATCCAATGTTCATACTATGACTAATATTGAATCCAATGTTCATACTATGACTCATATTCAATCCAATGTTCATACTATGACTCATATTCAATCCAATGTTCATACTATGACTCATATTCAATCCAATGTTCATACTATGACTCATATTCAATTCAATGTTCATACTATGACTCATATTCAATCCAATGTTCATACTATGACTCATATGCAATTCAATGTTCATACTATGACTCATATTCAATCCAATGTTCATACTATGACTCATATTCAATCCAATGTTCATAATATGACCCATATTCAATCCAATGTTCATATTATGACTCGTATTCAATTCAATGTTCATACTATGACTCATATTCAATCCAATGTTCATACTATGACTCATATGCAATCCAATGTTCACACTAAAATGTAAATGTAATCGCATATTTATATAGCGGCTGTGTTATGGCTTCGACCCTGAGGGTGAGATCCTTCACCACCGCTACTCCACGTTTATATTGCGACCGAGCCATCCGCAGTAAAGATCCGAGAAATTAATCTCTGACCGACCGGGAATCGAACCCGGGCCGCCGGCGCGGCGAGCGGGCTACCAACCCACTCGACCACCGAGGATCACTATGACCCATATTCAATCCAATGGTCATACTATGACTCATATTCAATCCAATGTTCATACTATGACTCATATTCAATCCAATGTTCATACTATGACTCATATGCAATCCAATGTTCACACTATGACCCATATTCAATCCAATGTTCATACTATGACTCATATTCAATTCAATGTTCATACTATGACTCATATTCAATCCAATGTTCATACTATGACTCATATTCAATCCAATGTTCATACTATGACTCATATTCAATCCAATGTTCATACTATGACTCATATTCAATCCAATGTTCACACTATGACCCATATTCAATCCAATGTTCATACTATGACTCATATTCAATCCGATGTTCATACTATGACTCAGATTGGGGGGTGCAGAGAAGGAATGGAGGGATGGGGGCGGTGGGATGGGGAGAGTTGGGGCGCAGTGGGGTGTTGGGCTGGGGCTCGTGGGGTGGGGCGGAGTGGAGAGGAGGTGTGGAGGAGGGTATTGGTGGAGGGTGGAGGGGTGTGGGTGGGGTGGAGGGGCGGGGGTGGGGCGGGGGTGGGGGTCGTGAGGTGGGAGGTGGAGGGGTGGGGGCGGTGGGACGGGGCGGAGTAGGGTGTTGGGGTGGAGGTGATGGGGTGCGGATGGGGTTTGGGGTGTGACCTGGGTGGGGGGGCTGGAGGTGGACGGGTTGGGGTGGAATGGAAGTGGGGGAACAAGGAAATTTTCCCGAAAACCCAAATTTCTCGGGTCGCACATCGGTGGAGGTCGGAGTTTCTTGGGGTGTGGTGTGGTGGGGTTCTGGCCGGAGCGGGTCGAATCCTAAATTTCCCGGGCAACGCCGGGTACCCCAGCTAGTAAAGATATATGACACAACTTAACTAACACTTAACTAATGCACCCAATGAATGAGAAGCAAGTATTCAAGTTCTTTGCTGGAGTAAATAAAGACAGAGGTTTTTCTTACAGTTATAAAGACGATTTTAATGTAATTGACGAATAGTTATAAGGAGGACACTGTTCCAAACATGACTGTATTAACTCGTGCGAATCTGATAGAGAGCAACCGAGCGTTTTTTTTCGGCAAAATGTTGTCGATACAATTTGAACTTCTGGTAGAGCATGCAGGCAGAAATATCGGAGGCACGCAAGAAGAGTTTATAAATTAGCCTACTGGTAACAAACTTAAACTCATAACGATACATAAACAACTCAACTATCTCTGCCATCCTAATTATATTTTGTTCGATTTTGGAAACTTAAATCCAGAAATAGTAGTTGACTAAAGCAGAGAACATTTGCAGCCGCCACACAATGGATGGCATGTCAATGTAGACAATGATGTTAATGTAGACAATGGATGGCAATGTAGACAATGGATGGCACGTCAATGTAGACAATGATGGCAGTGAAGATCTAAGAAGTAGCATTATTATTTGTGATCTTTGCAGATTAGATTTATGATACACTATTAGATCAAATCAAATCAAATCAAATCAAATCAAATCAAATCAAATCAAATCAAATCAAATCAAATCAAATCAAATCGGTTTGACACTCTGCCTCCATCTCCCAAGCTGTTCTCAATTTCACAAACTGTTGAAGACTTCTTTCGCTTGATCTTGGCCGGGAGCGTCTCTGAGTAGGTACCTTGAAGGGCACTATATAAATTACGATTGATTAATTGATTGATTGAAATCAAATCCAAGGTGAATACTATTTCTATTGAGCCATTATCATCAATCCAAAGGAATCGACCTATGACCGATTGGATCTTGACCTCTTGACATATTGACCTCCACTTCTGACCTCTGACCTCTTCACCTCTGACCTATTCAAATGATGATGAACTCTTGACTAGAAAGGTTTCATATGAACATACATAGAAATAACGATTGATGCTCTAGTGTTAGAAGGACGACGGCGCCATAGCAGTCATTCGATTCGATTCGGTGTTCTGAGAAGTCGAGTGGGAAAATGATGGAGGCAATTACCATGACGACGAAGATGTTCCAGATGAAGAATTGCGGTCGTCTGGATGCTTTGCAGGCTGCTGAGAAAGCCGGATGTTTGGCTTGGTTGTTCTTGAAGGCTTCCTCGTGGGTCTTCGTCCACGTGTGGATGTATCGGTGCAACTTCCACTCCTGCTCGTCCACAAAAGACTGAACGTTCAAGGAACATCTCTCCTTCGGGTCCTCAACGAACTCGATCTCTGATTCGTCGCGATCGGTCGTCAAGGTTACCGTCAGATCCTGTCGACACAGAATCATCACAGAATACGTCAGTCCTTCTGATCGTCAATCAAACGAATTGTCAATCAAACGATCTGTCAATCAAACGATCTGTCAATCATCCAATCAGTCGTAAAAATTCGTAAAGAATAGGATTTCATACGACAGACACATCAGAAAATCATTCAAAAAAGTCATTTTGTCAAACAATCATTCAAACAGTCATTTTGTCAATCATACAAACAGTCATTTTGTCAATCATACAATCAGTCATTTTGTCAATCATACAAACAGTCATTTTTTCAATCATGCAAACAGTCATTTTGTCAATCATTCAAACAGTCATTTTGTCAATCATTCAAACAGTCATTTTGTCAATCATTCAAACAGTCATTTTGTCAATCATACAAACAGTCATTTTGTCAATCATTCAAACAGTCATTTTTTCAATCATGCAAACAGTCATTTTGTCAATCATTCAAACAGTCATTTTGTCAATCATTCAAACAGTCATTTTGTCAATCATTCAAACAGTCATTTTGTCAATCATACAAACAGTCATTTTGTCAATCATTCAAACAGTCATTTTGTCAATCATTCAAACAGTCATTTTGTCAATCATTCAAACAGTCATTTTGTCAATCATTCAAACAGTCATTTTGTCAATCATTCAAACAGTCAGTTTGTCAATCATTCAAACAGTCAGTTTGTCAATCAATCAAACAGTCAGTTTGGCAATCATTCAAACAGTCATTTTGTCAATCATTCAAACAGTCAGTTTGGCAATCATTCAAACAGTCAGTTGGTCAACCATTCAATCAATCAGTGTGCCAATCATTCAAACATTTTGACAACCATTTAGATTTTAGTCATTGTAATCAGTGAAACAAAACTGCAGACAATAGAGATCATCAAAGAGAGAGACTTTCATGTCAAAAACAAACATAGACAATTGAACAATATTAACAATCAACATGACAATGCTAACATTAGCGTGTAACATGAGGACAGAATAACATTAACTCTAACAATAGACTTACGAGCGAATTTAACGGCCACAATAGCAAATAGATTGGAATTGGAATTTTAATCTTTAGTTGGAGTCAAGTCAGAGCTAACAGTGAGAATCGTTTGTTGCGGAAGGGTTGGCGCCGGCGATGGAGGGGGAGACCCGGTTGATCAGTTTTTATGGCACACCATTTCGAGATGCCAGTAAAGGAACATCAGAACTGATGACAGTACGTCTTTCAACCACAGCACCAGTCACAATATCCGCACCACCATCATCACCACCACTACCACCATCATCATCATCATCACCACCACCATCATCACCATCATCATCATCACCACCACTACCATCATCATCATCATCACCACCACCATCACCACCACCACTACCATCATCATCATCATCATCACCACCACCATCACCACCACCACTACCATCATCATCATCATCACCACCACCATCACCACCACCACTACCACCACCACCATCACCACCACCACTACCAGCACCAGCACCACCACCACCACCAGCAGCAGTGGCAGCAGCAGCAGTGGCAGATTGAGCGAGAGTATTCTTCGAATCGACGTGAATCCCTGCTCTGCAAACGGAGACTCGACGGCGGACGACGAGTGGGAGAGGGGCATGAGGAGAGTGACTGTGGTGGCCGATGCTGGTTGCATCGATCGACCAACCCTCCGTCCCTTCCTCCATTCTCTCCATCATCGACTCCTGCGACGGCAACCGCCATCGACACACGCACACACACACCAACGCACACACCAATTAAAGCCGGGCATTGTTACCGGTTGCCATGGCCACCGCGTTGCTATGACGACCGTCGGTCAATAGACGACGACGACGACGACGACGACGAAGAGAGGGAAACGGTTCAATTTGTGACGAAATGCTAACAACGCACAACACACCACACGCATGCGCAGACCAAAGCGAAACTAAGGCGCTATATAAATGCATCAATCTATTAGGTCACGAAGCACCACACCAATGATGACGATGATGATGATGATGATGATGATGATGATGATGACGACGACGACGACGACGATGACGATGATGATGATGATGATGATGATGATGATGATGATGATGATGATGATGACGGCGACGACGACGACGACGATCACGATGATGATGACGATGACGATGACGATGACGATGACGATGATGATGATGATATCTTAGGACCGAAGCCAATAAAGCTTATGCCAAGTATTATGTAATGTAGTTTATGATTTGCATAATGCCAGTTGTTGCTCGAGAGAAGAAAATGGTTTTGAGGACAGATAGATATTATAGGTAGATGCCACCTCATCACCATCATCACCATCACCATCATCATCATCCTCATCATCCTCATCACCATCATCCTCATCAATCATCATCATCCTCATCATCCTCATCATCCTCATCATCCTCATCATCCTCATCATCCTCATCATCCTCATCATCCTCATCATCCTCATCATCCTCATCACCATCATCATCCTCATCACCATCATCACCATCATCCTCATCACCATCATCACCATCATCCTCATCAATCATCATCATCCTCATCATCCTCATCATCCTCATCATCCTCATCACCATCATCACCATCATCATCCTCATCACCATCATCACCATCATCCTCATCAATCATCATCATCCTCATCATCCTCATCATCCTCATCATCCTCATCATCCTCATCATCCTCATCATCCTCATCATCCTCATCATCCTCATCATCCTCATCACCATCATCACCATCATCATCATCATCATCATCATCATCAATCATCATCATCCTCATCATCCTCATCATCCTCATCATCCTCATCACCATCATCCTCATCATCCTCATCATCCTCATCATCATCATCATCATCATCATCATCATCATCATCATCATCCTCATCATCCTCATCATCATCATCATCATCATCATCATCATCATCCGCATCATCCTCATCACCATCATCCTCATCATCCTCATCATCCTCATCACCATCATCCTCATCATCCTCATCATCCTCATCATCACCATCATCATCATCCTCATCATCCTCATCATCCTCATCACCATCATCCTCATCATCCTCATCACCATCATCCTCATCATCCTCATCATCCTCATCATCCTCATCACCATCATCCTCATCATCCTCATCACCATCATCACCATCATCACCATCATCCTCATCACCATCATCACCATCATCACCATCATCACCATCATCCTCATCACCATCATCCTCATCACCATCATCCTCATCATCCTCATCATCCTCATCATCCTCATCACCATCATCCTCATCATCCTCATCATCCTCATCATCCTCATCACCATCATCCTCATCATCCTCATCACCATCATCACCATCATCACCATCATCCTCATCACCATCATCACCATCATCACCATCATCCTCATCATCCTCATCACCATCATCACCATCATCACCATCATCCTCATCACCATCATCACCATCATCACCATCATCACCATCATCCTCATCACCATCATCCTCATCACCATCATCCTCAGCAGCAGCATCAGCAGCAGCAGCAACACTTACAGTAGACGTAATAAGTGATAAATGAAGAGTATGTTAATAATTGATAAATATAATCCACGGTCATCATCACAACCACTATCACAACCAAACTCATCGTCATCATCGACAGCTTCTTTAGTCGTCGTCGTCATCATCATCCGATTATAGACGGATGAAAAGTGGACGCAGCCGATGCCACGAAATACATGTAATAATCGTATCTCCCCAGATGAAGATAAGTTGAAAAAGCCACTTCCGCGTGTGTTTAATTTGCATTTGCCTTTTTTTGAACACTTAAGTTTATTCCCACTAAGATATATATAAGTTTGCTTTGCTTTTAGAAGACTTAAGAATATTTAGTGGCACTGACAAAATTTCAGTTGCATTGCTTTGAACATTACTTAGGACGCTGAAAAACAATTATTAGTCACTTGAAATTTTGATTGCAGCATATTAAATTTATCAATTATAGGCATTTTTCATTAAATTGGATTGAATGGCACTCTATAATACCTGGCATATTCCACCGCCACCCCACTCCCCCGAATAGCTTTAAGGGTGGGACAGAATACCCCGCTGCTCTATTTCCTGGCAAATTCCACCGCCACCCCTCCCCTCGTATAGCTCTAAGGGTGGGACAGAATACCCCGCTGCTCTATACCTGGCATATTCCACCGCCACCCCCACTCTCCCGGTATAGCTTTAAGGGTGGGACAGAATACCCCGCTGCTCTATACCTGGCAAATTCCACCGACACCCCTCCCCTCGTATAGCTCTAAGGGTGGGACAGAATATCCCAGGCTGCGACACGGGCGGCGAGATAGTGCAGCGACGGTTCGACGGCTTAGGCTGCATGCTGAGTCACGTGATGTAGTGGTCCAGTGGAGCGTGACTAGAATCAATGTCGTCACGGAAGAGGGAATGAGAGGAGCGGGAGACAACCGACTCGGCTGAATGGTGTCCAGTGAGGCGTCACTGTTGCTCTGGTCTGAGATTGCTCGGTGAATCATTACAAGCAGTGCAACAACTCACTCATTCGAACCATCATCAGCAGCAGCAGCAACATCATCATCATCAGCATCAGCATCATCAGTAGCAGCAGCAGCAGCAGCATCATCAGCAGCAGCAACATCATCATCATCAGTAGCAGCAGCATCATCATCATCAGCAGCATCATTATCATCATCAGTAGCAGCAGCAACATCATCATCATCATCAGCAGCAGCAACATCATCATCAGTAGCAGCAGCAGCAGCAGCAGCAGCATCAGCATCATCATCATCAGCAGCAGCAGCATCAGCAGCAGCATCATCATCATCAGCAGCAGCAGCATCAGCAGCATCATCATCAGCAGCAGCAGCAGCTGCAGCTGCAGCATCAGCAGCAGCATGTTCACCGGTTGTTGCTGTGTTTGTGGCGGTGGTAGTGGAGAACGGGTTAAAGTATAGTAGCAGAACCGGAGAGGTTGAGTGATTTTGGATGATGGGTTGGGTAATCTTAGTGAAGTATGCATGGTTGGTGAGTGACATTGCTAAGGAAGATGGAGTGATTTTTTAAAGGTGACCTTGGTGGCAGATGGTTGCGTGATCTCTTTAAAGGCTGGCTGGGTCATCTTGCGGAAAAATGGTTAACTGATTGTTTTACAGGATGGCTGGGTCATCTTGCTGAAAAATGGTTAACTGATTGTTTTACAGGATGGCTGGGTCATCTTGATGAAAAATGGTTAACTGATTGTTTTACAGGATGGCTGGGTTATCTTGCTGAAAAATGGTGAACTGATTGTTTTACAGGATGGCTGGGTCATCTTGCTGAAAAATGGTTAACTGATTGTTTTACAGGATGGCTGGGTCATCTTGCTGAAAAATGGTTAACTGATTGTTTTACACGATGGCTGGGTTATCTTGCTGAAAAATGGTTAACTGATTGTTTTACAGGATGGCTGGGTCATCTTGCTGAAAAATGGTTAACTGATTGTTTTACAGGATGGCTGGGTTATCTTGCTGAAAAATGGTGAACTGATTGTTTTACAGGATGGCTGGGTCATCTTGCAGAAAAATGGTTAACTGATTGTTTTACAGGATGGCTGGGTTATCTTGCTGAAAAATGGTTAACTGATTGTTTTACAGGATGGCTGGGTCATCTTGCTGAAAAATGGTGAACTGATTGTTTTACAGGATGGCTGGGTCATCTTGCTGAAAAATGGTTAACTGATTGTTTTACAGGATGGCTGGGTCATCTTGCAGAAAAATGGTTAACTGATTGTTTTACAGGATGGCTGGGTTATCTTGATGAAAAATGGTTAACTGATTGTTTTACAGGATGGCTGGGTCATCTTGCTGAAAAATGGTGAACTGATTGTTTTACAGGATGGCTGGGTTATCTTGCTGAAAAATGGTGAACTGATTGTTTTACAGGATGGCTGGGTTATCTTGCTGAAAAATGGTTAACTGATTGTTTTACAGGATGGCTGGGTCATCTTGCTGAAAAATGGTGAACTGATTGTTTTACAGGATGGCTGGGTTATCTTGCTGAAAAATGGTTAACTGATTGTTTTACAGGATGGCTGGGTTATCTTGCTGAAAAATGGTTAACTGATTGTTTTACAGGATGGCTGGGTTATCTTGCTGAAAAATGGTTAACTGATTGTTTTACAGGATGGCTGGGTCATCTTGCTGAAAAATGGTTAACTGATTGTTTTACAGGATGGCTGGGTCATCTTGCTGAAAAATGGTTAACTGATTGTTTTACAGGATGGCTGGGTTATCTTGCTGAAAAATGGTTAACTGATTGTTTTACAGGATGGCTGGGTCATCTTGCTGAAAAATGGTTAACTGATTGTTTTACAGGATGGCTGGGTTATCTTGCTGAAAAATGGTGAACTGATTGTTTTACAGGATGGCTGGGTCATCTTGCTGAAAAATGGTTAACTGATTGTTTTACAGGATGGCTGGGTCATCTTGCTGAAAAATGGTTAACTGATTGTTTTACAGGATGGCTGGGTCATCTTGCTGAAAAATGGTGAACTGATTGTTTTACAGGATGGCTGGGTTATCTTGCTGAAAAATGGTGAACTGATTGTTTTACAGGATGGCTGGGTTATCTTGCTGAAAAATGGTGAACTGATTGTTTTACAGGATGGCTGGGTCATCTTGCTGAAAAATGGTGAACTGATTGTTTTACAGGATGGCTGGGTCATCTTCCACAGTTTGGCTGGATAACTTGCTTGTAACTTGGTGACGCTAGAGCAGCGTTGATTTGAGATTCGATGTGAGAAGGTGAAGAATGCGGTTGAGCAGAACAAGGAAAAGGAAGATAAGAGCTGGAAGGAATGGATCCAGAGTGCGGAGGAAGGGGAAGAGGACGAGGAGGATGGGGAGAAAGAAGAGGAGAAGGAAGAG
This sequence comes from Lumbricus terrestris, assembly GCA_949752735.1. Lineage (NCBI taxonomy): Eukaryota > Metazoa > Annelida > Clitellata > Crassiclitellata > Lumbricidae > Lumbricus > Lumbricus terrestris. The sequence continues at coordinate 415,581 of OX457041.1, read as the reverse complement.
GAGAAGGAAGAGGAGAAGGAAGTGGAGAAGGAAGAGGAGAAGGAAGAAGAGAAGGAAGAGGAGAAGGAAGAGGAGAAGGAAGAGGAGAAGGAAGAGGAGAAGGAAGAGTAGAAGGAAGAGTAGAAGGAAGAGGAGAAGGAAGAGGAGAAGGAAGAGGAGAAGGAAGAGGAGAAGGAAGAGTAGAAGGAAGAGTAGAAGGAAGAGGAGAAGGAAGAGGAGAAGGAAGAGGAAAAGGAAGAGGAGAAGGAAGAGTAGAAGGAAGAGGAGAAGGAAGAGGAGAAGGAAGTGGAGAAGGAAGAGGAGAAGGAAGAGTAGAAGGAAGAGTAGAAGGAAGAGGAGAAGGAAGAGGAGAAGGAAGAGGAGAAGGAAGAGGAGAAGGAAGAGGAGAAGGAAGAGGAGAAGGAAGAGGAGAAGAAAGAGTAGAAGGAAGAGGAGAAGGAAGAGTAGAAGGAAGAGTAGAAGGAAGAGTAGAAGGAAGAGGAGAAGGAAGAGGAGAAGGAAGAGGAGAAGGAAGAGGAGAAGGAAGAGTAGAAGGAAGAGTAGAAGGAAGAGGAGAAGGAAGACGAGAAGGAGGAGAAGAAGAAGGAGGAGGAAGAAGAGAAGGAATAGGAGGAGGAGAAAGAAGAGGAGAAGGAAGAGGAGGAGGGAGGAGGAGGAGAAGGAAGAGGAGGAGGGAGGAGGAGGAAGAGGAGAAGGAAGAGGAGAAGGAGGAGGAGGAAGAGGACAAGGAGGAGAAGAAGAAGGAGAAGGAGGAAGAAGAGAAGGAATAGGAGAAGGAGGAGGAAGAAGAGGAGAAGGAAGAGGAGAATACGAAGGAGGAGGAGGAGGAGGAGGAGGGAGGAGGAGAAGGAAGAGGAGGAGGGAGGAGGAGGAAGAGGACAAGGAAGAGGAGGAGGAGGAAGAGGAGAAGGAAGAGGAGAAGGAGGAGGAGGAGGAGGAGGAAGAGGACAAGGAAGAGGAGGAGGAAGAGGACAAGGAAGAGGAGGAGGGAGGAGGAGGAGCGTCTTGAAGAATGGGGAGGGATGAAAGACGTCATCTGCGTTTGGAAACTGTGGTCTGTTACGTCATCCTTTGAATCAGGAATTCTTTTCGAGATTTCAGTTGTTGTTGTCGCCTGCACTGATTCTAAATAGAGATCGGTAGGTTATCGGTGGTCTGGTGGATGGGTGAAGTGGAAGGGGCGAGGGGGGACGACGGGGTTTATGAAAGGCGCTGACGACGGCGGTGGCGGTGGTGGCCGAGCACTCGTCCGAGACAATGGAGGATTGCATGCCATGACCGACTGCACGAAACAAAAGGAATGAAGGAGGGAAGGAAGAAGGAAGGAAGGAGGGAAGGAAGAAGGAAAGACGCCAGGAAGGATTTTTGGAAAGTCGGGATGGGATGGATGGGGAGGAATTGATGGAGTGTTGGGTTGAGTGAAGGACGGAAGCAGAGGAAGGGAGGGTTGAATGGAGGGTGAAAGGGAGGGTTGAAGGGAGGGTGGAAGGGAGGGTCGAAGGGAGGGTGGAAGGAACGGTGGAAGAGAGGGTGGAAGAGAGTGTTGAAAGAAGGGTGGAAGGAAGGGTAGAATGGAGGAGTTGGGAAGACGTCGATAATTTCTCCAAGTGAGAGAAAGAAGAAATAATCGTTGATTTTAAACTCACATGAGACTGACAACAAATAGCAAGACAATAGTTTTACATCCTTAATTGTATAACATCTTCTATGCACGTGTAATAGGTTACATGTACACTGTATACGTACATTTCATACTTCCAAGCAGAGCCATGCGCCGACTCGAGAGTGTCGGCGGCGGCGCGCCGGTCATTTTTGGTCGGCGGTGGCGGCGCGCCGACCAACAGAAATCGGCGGCGGCGGCGCCCTCAAAATGTCAGCGTCAGCGGCGCGGGGCGGCGTCGTGAGGTTAGTGCTACAGCGTCGCATGCATATTTCAATAGATGTTACACAAGCAACTTATATCATAAAGATATGAGTGTTCAGCAATATTATTTTTGGCAATTATCTGGTCTTAAATTAATGTTCACGAGAAGCAATTATTCTCAGAATATACGTTCAATTACAAGATTCTACAAAGGCTTGATTGTAAAACCACATGATAGAATTTTCAAATTCAAGCCTCCAGCTTGCGTAACCTAATAATAGAAGCTAAAGGATCGTTTAAGCAGTGGCGGCGCTACCTGCCTATTTTACTATTGACCTGACTTATGACCCGCCAAAAATTCTTGTTTTTTTTAATAAATTCTCAGAATGAATGAATAATGGCGGGAAAGTGAAAACTTTCTGGAAAAGTCATTGAATTATTGAAACAAAAACCGCTTCAAGTTGTTATTCAACAATAATATCATTAGAAATAAGTTTTTTTCACAAATTATTTATTTTTCCTTTTCAGTCAAAAAACAAAAATTGAACAATTGAGTCTTCACGTTTTGGTCATTGCCTGTGGTCAAGTGTGTGCTGCGACATGGCATGGTTTGGGTCAGATAGGTCACATATAGACAGGCCTATTAATGTTCGAAAGCTTGATTACCCATTTTACTTAAAATATAATAGGTTAGGTCACGGTCCGCGTGGGACTTTGATACTGGAGAAAAAATATGAATTAGGCGGTAAATGGCTGGCAAGAAGAATCGCAAGCCTGCAGACGCGACCAATCGCCTACATAAAATTACAGAGCGCCACTTCATTGCAAAATTATACTAACGTGTATCCTAATACTATAGAGGGAAGACTGTTCTTTGCAATCCTAGCGTATGGTCAGACTATCAGGCAAGAAGGCATACACGGCATAACAATTCACTTATTCCTGCCTGGAGTTATTTTTACCTTCTTTGCTAATAATTCAAATCGAATCACAAAATCCACAACAGCTGAAACGTTAAGCGCTCTTTTCCAAAAGTCAAAACGAATAGATTTCATCATAGGTTTCATTGCATTGACGCAAAATCGGTGGTGCCAGGAAAAATCGAAATCGATAAGAAAAAGATTCTATTTCGCACTGACGCAACATTTTTTCGCGAAATCATGCAAGAGATGAAAAATGCAAAAAAATAAATAAGCTGATCAACGTAGCATCGGCGGCGCGCAGACAAATTTTCGGCGGCGGCGGCGTCGGCGCGCCGACCCCAAAAAATCGGCGGCGGCGGCGCCCACTAAATGTCGGCGGCGGCGGCGCGGCGCGGCCGGCGCAGGGCTCTGCTTCCAAGCATACACATTGTATTCGTGCATACATATACGTTAAGAAAGATAGCTGATCCAAGTTAAGTTTATGAGCGCAATCGATTGATACTTTTGACATAGGCCCTAATAATAATATTATTATTACTACTATTATTATTATTATTATTATTATTATTAATTATTATTATTATTATTATTAAGACAGATAGAGTGAGGATGTTGCATAGAAAAGTCAATAATTTTAATCAGATGAACTGCTTTGAAATAAGAGACGACTTTGAACTCAGCTTCGATGGCCGCCAGCATTCGAAGCCGACTCGTTTCTTCAGCAGCTGCTGCTGGTGAAGGAGGGATGGAGTGATAAAGGAACGGTGGGAAGGAGGGGTGGAGGGATTGAGGGACGGTGGGATGGAGGGTTAGCCTACCCCTCCTTCTCCTCCTCTTCCTTATCCTCCTCCTACTTCTCCTCCTCCTTCTCCTCCTCCTCATTCTCCTTCCCCTCCTCCTCCTCGTAGTCCGCCTCGTCCTCCTTCTCCCTCTCCTCCTCCTCCTCCTCCTCCTCCTAGTCCTCCTTCTCTTCCTCCTCCTTATCCTCCTCCTCCTTCTCCTCCTCCTCCTCCTTCTCCTCCTCCTTCTCCCTCTCCTCCTCCTCCTCCTCCTTCTCCTCCTCCTCCTCCTCCTCCTCATTCTCCCTCTCCTCCTCCTCCTCGTCCTAGTCCGCCTCGTCCTCCTTCCCCCTCTCCTCCTCCTCCTCCTCTTCCTCCTAGTCCTCCTTCTCTTCCTCCTCCTTATCCTCCTCCTCCTTCTCCTCCTCCTCATCCTTCTCCTCCTCCTTCTCCCTCTCCTCCTCCTCCTCCTACTTCTCCTCCTCCTTCTCCTCCTCCTCCTCATTCTCCCTCTCCTCCTCCTCCTCCTCCTAGTCCGCCTCGTCCTCCTTCTCCCTCTCCTCCTCCTCCTCCTCTTCCTCCTAGTCCTCCTTCTCTTCCTCCTCCTTATCCTCCTCCTTCTTCTCCTCCTCCTCATCCTTCTCCTCCTCCTTCTCCCTCTCCTCCTCCTCCTCCTCCTAGTCCTCCTTCTCTTCCTCCTCCTTATCCTCCTTCTTCTCCTCCTCCTCATCCTTCTCCTCCTCCTTCTCCCTCTCCTCCTCCTCCTCCTCCTCCTCCTCCTCCTCACCTGTGAGTCGAAGGGGAACTGGTTGAGTTCCATGAATTCGAGGAATGTTCCGTTGACTCTTCTCTTCTCGCAGACCGTCGCCTGTCCGGTTCCGTCGAATGCGACTGAATACCAGACGGATTCCTTTGGATCTCCAAAGACATTCTCAATGGAAAGCTTTGGATTCCAGTAGATCTCCCAGTTGATATCCTCGCTTTGCTAAAGAAACACAAAGCGAATTACGACTCAGCTATCAGACATAGAAAAGCCTTTTCCAATCCATTGCCCTCTCCATGAAGAAGAGGTAGAAAAGGTGGAAGCGGGGCAAATGTTAGAGATCGAGAGTGCACATACTGATAGACATGACAAAGGGGCGAGAGTTAGGTGTACAGAAGCAGAGAGATCCGTACAGAGAGACAGATACTATGACTGAGACCAACGTCTTCTTGTCCTCTAGATTGCCTCAATGTGCAAATGGTGACTTAATAATTATGTGAATGTCCCCCCCCCCCGTCTTACGTGACGCAGCGCTTTCCATCTCTCCTTCAATGTACTTGCCCGAAAACAAATTTGCCCCAAATTTGGGGGATTTGTCCCCTGGACCCCGCCTCCTACGCCTATATATATATATATATATATATATTTGTTATATGTAAATTTGTTATATATATATATATATATATATAGTAGAATCAGAGACAGAGAGTGAATAATAAATCGACCGATCTATCCACGTGAACTTTGATTGCAAATGTAAAAGCGATGCGATGAGTGTGGAACTGTCTGCATGCAGTGTCTTCATTGTGATATAATTATTATTTGAGGCTCTTTTAACGACTATCAGCAAAGCGAGAAACAAGACACAATCATATAAAATAGTTTTAACTAAGGATGTCAGATTTGAAAGCGATAACCAGTAATTTAGGCCTAATGCTCTGTATAGCTACCTACTGCATTGCAGTAAAGTAGTTTAGCAATGCAACTTATATAGCGCTCATCTGAGTCATCTCCTTCACCTTGCAATGCACTGCCCTACTTTACCTTGTCTTCACTCATATCGGCTTACATTACATGCACACAATGATGTCTTTATCTCTGTTCAACTACTGAGCAGAAGCAAAGCGCATTCCTCACATTACCCTACAGTTACCTAACTTTGTATTTCGATGCCTGCATGTTTCTTTTCGAAAGGTGTGCAATGTAATTCTGGGCATAAGAATAGGTTTATGCCAGAGAACAACAGTTACTAACCATTCGCAGCTTGCCATCCATTGCTGGTTCTCTCCACTTCGATTGCACAAAAGCATCGGCTGAGAATTTGTCTCGCAATGTGTCGATCTCACCCACCTTCAGGAACATTATTCGCACGTAGACCGTCACCTGCAATCAACAAAGCAGGAGAAGATACATTGTATATCCACACCTACAATCAACAAAGCAGGAGAAGATATATCCTCACCTGCAATCAACAAAGCAGGAGTAGGCATTCTCTCTCTCACTCATTTACCCTTCACTTCCCTTCCACCTGAAAAGATTCGATTCCATTTACCTGCACCGTCGATCCTTCCTTCCCTCTTTCCCTCGAGCGTTAGTAGTAGTAGTAGTAGTAGTAGTAGTAGTAGTAGTAGTAGTAGTAGTAGTAGTAGTAGTAGCAGCAGCAGCAGCAGCAGCAGCAGTAGTAGTAGTAGTAGTTGCAGTTTAACGTCACTGTGTGGTAAAAAAGACCTTTAGCGACGCCCTCCTCCTTTATTCAGGTTTGAGACTGGCACTGGCAGAGTGCAACCAGTGGCGGAATTCTCATGAACCTTTAGGCGCAGATACTGAAGGGGGGCTAAAGTTCCATGGAACTGCGCATTAAGGTCTTCCACCTGTAACCAGGTGAGAGAAGAGATTAAAGTCGTATTGATGTGAGGAAACATCAATATTGTCATTCGAACATTCGGATCCATGCTAAGAGTTTTATGCATTTCATTTTGCGTCTGCACAAAATGGATCACGTTTCCCATAGCAACGGCTGAAGGTCACGTGACTCATTCAATCATTGATTGATTTATTCTTTACTGAGTTCAATTCGTTTCTGTATTTTTTTATGCGTTCACTGATCACTGCATCAAACACTCGATGCATCCTGTTGTCTTTTAGTTAATTTAAGTAAAAATTTTGTCATGCATGTTTGAAGTTATCTGTGCTGTGTTTGCCAGTGTCACATTCTTCAGTGGCAATTAGACACAGAGGAAGACAGAGAGACAGACAGAAGACAGACAGACAGACAGACAACCAGGCAGACAGAGAGACAGGCAAACAGATAGGCAGACAGGCAGACAGGCAGACAGACAGAGAGACAGACAAACAGACAGACAACCAGGAAGACAGAGAGACAGACAGACAAACAGACAGACAGACAGGCAGACAGATAGACAGGCAGGCAGGCAGACAGACAGACAGACAGGCAGACAGACAGACAGGCAGACAGACAGACAGCCAGGCAGACAGGCAGACAAAGAGACAGAGAGACGGACAGACAGACAGACAGGCAGACAGAAAAACAGACAGACAGAGAGACAGACAGACAGGCAGACAGACAGGCAGACAGAAAAACAGACAGACAGAGAGACAGACAGACAGGCAGACAGACAGGCAGACAGATAGACAGACAGACAGACAGGCAGACAGGCAGACAGACAGACAGACAGACAGACAGTCAGACAGGCAGAGAGACAGACAGGCAGACAGACATAGAGACAGGCAGACAGATAGACAGACAGGCAGGCAGGCAGACAGGAAGACAGACAGGCAGGCAAACAGAGATGGATAGATAGATAGATAGATAGATAGATAGATAGATAGATAGACAGACAGACAGACAGACAGACAGACAGACAGACAGACAGACAGACAGACAGACAGTGGTGGTGGTGGCGGCGTCAATGGAGCTGAGACTGTTTACCCAAGTGACAATCGATGAAGCATGGAAACAGTTGATAAGAAAAGCAGCGAAATACACTGAAGCAGACATAGCGCCACGTTGAGGCAAGGAGAAAGACAGACAGACAGACAGACAGGCAGACAGACAGGCAGACAGACCCAGGTACACACAGTTCCTCCGCATCATCTCGTCAGTCTTTCGTTGTCATTACCATAATCACGGGATAGACCGAGAAAGAGAATATGGATTGGAGAGAGAGGAAGAGAGAGAGAGAGAGAGAGAGAGAGAGAGAGAGAGAGAGAGAGAGAGAGAGAGAGAGAGAGAGAGAGAGAGAGAGAGAGAGAGAGAGAGAGATTCAGACGTACAGAAAGAGAGAGAGAGCGAGTGAGAGAGAGAGAGAGAGAGAGAGAGAGAGAGAGAGAGAGAGAGAGATGGAGGGAGACAAAGAGAGACATTCAGACGTACAGAAGGACGGACAAGCTGTGACAGATCGAATGAACTGCACCGAATCCAAGAAGAATAAGATGGAGGCTACAGCAGGTGTGCGCAGAGCTCGTGTCATATTCCAATCTCACACTCGCTCTGTCTGTCTGTGTCTGTCTGCTTTTGTGTCAGTCTGTCTGCCTGCCTATCTGCCTGTCTGTCCGTCACCTTAGTCGGTGAATGGTTCTCTGTCACCTGAATAGAGTGAGCAACATCAGCCGAATGATTGAGAGACAGCAGGACAGAATGAAGAGTCTTTGACCAGCGCCTGACAAGTGTCGTGAGACATCACCACCATCGTCACAACTACCACCACCACCACTACCACCACCAACACCAACAGCACCATCACCACCCCATCACAACAACCACCACAACCACCACCAACACCACTACCACCACCGCCACCATCATCATTATCATCACCACCATCACCACCACCAACACCATCACCACCGCCACCACTACCATCATCATCACCAACACCATTACCACCACCACCATCATGAATATCATCATCGTCTTCATCATCATCAGCATCGTTATCATCATCATTACCGTGAAAGCAAGACCTAGAAAGAGCCGCGTTGGATATATGCTGATAAAATGGCGCGAAATAGTAGCATGTATTATTTTATGTACAGTTTACAAAGTTCTCTAAAATGGTAATAATACTTAAAGGTTAGGGCTGTTGATTAATCGCGATTAACGCGTGCGATTAACGCGTTACAACATTTCGCGATTACAATTTTTAATGCATTAATCGTATGCGCTAATTAGATTTGATTAAAATAGGATGAAAGGCAGAAAAAACGTTTTAAACGTAAAGCTCATATTTAAAACTAGTGAGAATATTGTGCAAATGTATTCCAAGAAAGAATTACTTGAGTGTCATCGTAGCGATTCGTCACTAAATTATCGCCTACATGCGAATCAAAACAAGCATATAGGCCTAACGCTAACGATGAGCCGTCGACATCGGCCGCATCGCATTGTCCACTAAAGTTGTTTCAACTCTTCGTCAGACTGCATTGGTTGAACGCCAGGAGATGACAAGTCCAATGGAAACAGGTTTCAAATAATATCTTAAACGCTCACAGAAGGACAAAAGAGACGAGGTTTGGCAAGAGCTGCATCCTCTTGTGAAAATTCTGATCAAGTTCATGAGGTTCAATAGTAGGCTGACAGTAACTATTTTTATTAGAAAGAGCATCCATTGAACCGACCAATGTACAGGATGGCTAAAAAATATATATATAAAAATATCGAAATGAAATTTTACAGGCTTAAAGACAATTCATATCGGCACATGGTGGTCAGATTTCATCAAAATATTTCAAACAGGACAAAAGTTATACCACTTTTAGTGAGGCCACCCACCGTTTTTTGACGATATTGACAAAAAACCTTTAAGAAATTGCGCTTCGTTTTTGAATCGTCAAAACCCGGTGGGTGACCTCACTAAAAGTGATGTAACTTTTGTTCCGTTTGAAATATTTTGATGAACTCTGGCCATAATGTGTAAATTTGAATTGTCTATAAGCCTGTAAAATTTCATTTGGAAATTCATACTTACGGTCAAAATATTGGCAAAAACCTAGGGGGGTCTTTTGTTTAGGCGCACCCTGTAGAGTATATAAAGTAGGGCTGTTGTTTGATTAAAACAAGTAATCGAAATTAATCGCATGATAAATTTTTCTAATCGCTATTAACTGCAAATTAATCGCAACACATTTCTTCAAGTATAATTATTAATCTTTTTTCTAACGACTCTAAAGCACAAATGAATAAATGCATAAACCGAAACACAACAAAAAGTAACAAAACACGATTTTGTTAAGTTTCATCTCAATTAACTGTTGTCAAATGAACTCGGTAGTGCTTCACAACTTGTGTTCAATGTGTCCACCACCAGTGCCAAAACTTCTTTTGCGTATCTTTGCAAAGTTCTTGATGGACCTGTTGATTAATCTGACAGATTCCTTATTTATTAATTTGATTGCCATCTTGCTAAGTGACTTCTCAGTGACGCGCAGCTACGCTGGTACCCTGTTTCTTTTTAGATAGTAATAATAACGATCATCTGGCAATATCAAGGCTATTTGATAACAATTATTTAAGATGAGACTTAATAAAATCGTGTTTTTTGCTACTTTTTTGTTGCGTTTCGTTTTTGAATCGTCAAAAAACGGTGGGTGACCTCCCTAAAAGTGGTATAGCTTTTGTTCTGTTTGGAATATTTTGATGGAATCTAACCACCATGTGCAGATATGAATTGTCTTTAAGCCTGTAAAATTTCATTTCGATATTCTTATATTTGGCCAAGATATTGGCCAGAATAATTAGATTGTTTTTTTGCTACTTTTTGTTGCGTCGCGTTTTTGAATCGTCAAAAAAGGTGGGTGACCTCACTAAAAGTGGTGTAACGTTTGTTGTGTTTGAAATATTTTGATGAAATCTGGCTATAATGTGTAAATATGAATTGTCTATAAGCCTGTAAAATTTCATTTGGAAATTCTTACTATTGGTCAAGATGTTGGCAAAAACACCTAGGGGGTCTTTTTTTGTGCACCCTGTATATACATATTAAGAAAAAGTATATAGCAACAATACAAGCGTATAATAACTGATCTCAGCAATGACTTTGGTCCTTGGCCAGGAACAGAATTTCATCAATAATAGCAAGCATTATATCATCATCTTAAATTATTGATCCTATTAGAAGTAAATCTCTCAGTTAATGAATGAATGAATTTGTTTTTGAATGAATTTGTTTATTGCACACAAAAGTCAAACGGTACAAATGTGAGTCAATAAAGTAAAGTGCAATAGGAGTCCGGAAAAGCTAATAGCTTATTCTACCCGGACCCCTCTTCCTTGACTATTTTCATGCATGCTATTATTTCCCTTAACTAGAATATAACTGATGAAAGTACTATTGATAAACATAATATGAAAATTATAATAATAAAAATAATAGTTAATATAATAACAATACCAAAAAATTTATTAGTGCAGCAGTATATCAACTCAAACCACATCGATATAAAAGACACCAGAAAAACATCATTATCAACAGTCCTTAAGGAATACTGACATACAGAGTGTCTAGATACTGCAAGTGGAGATATGCAGGTATAAAGACCAAATAGTTTAGAATCAACATTAGTATAGTTTAAAAACAAAGCCTTTTTCACTTTTTTCTTGAAGGCACATACACTATTTTCCCTCTTCACATCATCTGATAGTGAATTCCGTGAACGAGAATCTAGAATTTGGAAGCTATTAACCACTTAACCGTCACATGCCGGATATATCCGGCGCCAGCCAAAAATCCTCACACCTTACAACCGGATAAATCCGGTGACACGAAACGGAGTATCCCCCTGAAAGCTATCCGGTGGGATGAATTAATCTATCCCCCCGGATGGAATTAACCGGTCTATACTATCCGGGGGTATAAACCATTCTATCCCCTTTTTTGAAAAATGAGCATAATAAAAAAAATTCTGCTGTAATCAAAATTTAAAGTGACTCTAATTGTTTTAAGTGTCCTAAGCAATGCTCAGCTAAAGACAACTCGAATTTATTTAGTGACTCTGAGTGTTTTTAAGTGTTTTAAAAGTTTTAAGTGCTCTAAAAACAGGGCAAAAGAAATTATATAGTAAGAATAAACATACTTGTTAGTGTCATTGTTCAACATAAAGCACATGAAAATTAATTTGCCCCAAAAAATACACGCGGAAGCGGTTTTTTCGACTTTTTGTATTTTGGGGGATACAATTAATACGGGGGATACTCTATTTCGTGACACCGGCATAAACGTAAATTACGTAATGACTCGGGCATATATAGTGCTGACGTGGCGTAATTTCATGCAGTACGGCGCATAATATATTAGTAGAGGATGTCAAAGGATATATTTGGGCAAAAAATGTTTTTTCCTATGATACTTCCGATCTTGTTCTACCGGTGCTACTGTATTGAGCAGAGTGCTGGTGTCTGCGCAGAGAGGATGAGAGAAGACTACTGGTGGCGGAGATGAGCTGGCTGAGAAGAATTCTGGGAAGAAGTCGGAGAGACAGGATCCGAAACGAAGTGACTCGGGAGGAGCTGGGACAAAAGGAAACAGTGGTGGACAAGATCAGAAAAAGAAGACTCACCTGGTTCGGGCACGTGACACGAATGGAAGACAAAAGGCTACCGGCCGCAGCTCTGCACGGGCATGTGGAGGGAAAGAGAAGCCAAGGGAGACAACCAAAGACCTGGATGGACAATATAAAAGAGGATCTAGCAGCACAGAACATGGATATGAGAGATGCGGTGGATAAAATCAGAAACCGAGCAAGCTGGAGACGGCATATTGAGGCCTAATCGTTGGCGTAGGACATGCGCCTGACGGAAGAGAGACCAAGAAGAGAAGAACTTCCGGTCTGATCACGCCGAAGCAACAATGACGTATAGTAACATACAAAAGTGTACAAGCAAAGAAGGTGTACAAAGAATTGCATAGACAGTAATTCAGATGTAGATTTCGATTATAACAGCGAATTAGATAGTAATAAATCCGATGACGAAACACGGGCAAGTTGTGGGGAGTTTCATGCAATGCATCCAGGATGCAGGAAACGATTACGACGATGACATAGACGATGGATCGCATGCGCGACAAGACGCAAATCAAGACGCAAATCAAGACAATGAGTAAGATAGAGATGGTTGGAGTTGTCCAAACTTTGTATGGACGCCTGCAGCTGGCAATATACATCCTGTAAACCTATCCTGTACCCTTTGCCGGGGTTACAGATGTGTCTGTTGATGACGAGGCTAAATAATTTCACAGCCAGACAATTCTATGCTTTATTTGTTTCGTCTGATGTTATCCACCACTCAGTCTTTGTTACTTTACAGATATTTCTTACTTGTCGAGTGTCCACAGATATTTTTACCTGTTCATAGACATTTTTACCTGTCCACAGATATTTTTTTCAATCTACGGATATTTCTTGATTGTGTTTGTTTTGGTTTATACTTGTTCAGCAAATGTAAAAAATTAATTACGCAGCTAACAATGAGCCACAAAAATTTCGCTATTTTTACCCATAAAAATTATGGTGCGGCGCCAGGATTTTTTGGCTTGTGGCGGCTAAGCAGGGACAGGACGTGGTGCGAGCAAAAGTAAGAACATAATTACTCGAACCACGAGCATTAAACGAGTGAGATTGAGCTACTGTCGTAAAATGATTTTTAAATATGGGGGTAAGTAGACAAGGCTTGGAATTCTAAAAGGGCTCTAGAAATCACTGTTAGAAGCAAATCATGTAACAATTTGCTAACCGGTGTTTCTAGACTAATTTGACCCTCCTGAAAACGAAAATCGCGGTTAGCAAGCTGGATTTTTGGCCGTTCAATGGGAAAACAAGATGGCGGACAAAATGGCGGTCAGTTGCTTCAAATGGCTATAAGTAAAGTATTGTATGTGACAGGAACACGATTTTAGACTCTAAATTAAGATTATAGGGTGCAAGGAATACAATGGAACCAAATACACATATGTAGCACTGCAAGAAAATCAAAATGGCGGACAAAATGGCGGCCAGAATCTTAAAATGGCTGTAAGTGAAGTTATGTATGCAGTGGAATCATGATTTCAGGGTCTAAATCAACATTTTCGGGGTCAAGGAATGCAATGAAAGCAAGGTAACATATGTGGCATTGCACGGAAACCAAGATGGCGGACAAAATGGCGGACAAAATCTTAAAATGGCTATAAGTGAAGTTATGTATGCAGTGGAATCATGATTTCAGGGTCTAAATCAACATTTTCGGGGTCAAGGAATGCAATGGAAGCAAGGTAACATATGTGGCATTGCACGGAAACCAAGATGGCGGACAAAATGGCGGACAAAATCTTAAAATGGCTATAAGTGAAGTTATGTATGCAATGGAATCATGATTTTAAGGTCTAAATCAACATTTTCGGGGTCAAGAAATGCAATGGAAGCAAGGTAACATATGTGGCATTGCACGGAAACCAAGATGGCGGACAAAATCTTAAAATGGTCATAAGTGAAGACATATATGCAACTAAATCATGATTTCAGGGTTTAAATCAAGATTTTTGAGGCCAAGACATGTGATGAAACCAATGTGACATATATAGCACTGCCTGGAAACCAAAATGGCGGCCAAAATGGCGGCAAGAATTTCAAAACGGATGTTAGTGAAGTCATGCATGCAATGGGAACTTGATTCAAATTTTTTGCCAGGTCATTGTAATATGGTATGGGGCCGTCCATAAAGTACGTCACGCTCCAGGGGGGGAGGGGGTGTAAGAAAGTGTGACAATTTGTGACAGGGGGATGGGGTCAGGCCATGTGTGACGTCACACATTTATTTTTTAAATTCTTTATTATATATTTTTTTCTTAGTACCTAATATCCGACCCGGCCCGGCCAGTCGTATCTAAAACCCGGCCTGGCGGGATAAAAGTTGATTTTCCGTCACTATCACAGCGTTTAGGGACACACGTCACTATCAGAGGGATTAGGGATAGTATCCTAGGGTTTAGAGGGTTAGGTAAATGGTTATGTTTTTAATTTTTTCCGAAAGTGTGACGTACTTTATGGGGGGGGGTCCGAGATTTGTGACAGGGGGGAGGGGGGGTCAAAAATGGTCAAAAATAGCGTGACGTACTTTATGGACGGCCCATACCTGAAACCTGCGCAGTTGAATTTATCTACAATGTTCCCTTATTTGACCAGATATGATCATTCAAATTATCGCAATGCCTTCAGCAAGTCTTAAACCAAAGAGTGTTTTTCAAAAGAACACTGAAAAAATTATAAAGGAAGATTGGTATATCATGCAGTGCCTTATTAGATCGTATCAAGCTGACTGTCCCATGTATCTGGAAACACGATTGTGCCATGGACTTTTCTCAAAACCAATGGGATTGGATTCTCTCTGCAAAAGTAACTTGTCCAGTCCGCATTTCTATAGCAGAGTCATAACATTTGTTTATTTAGAATATTTTACGTAGTGCCTCTTCAAGGTGGGCTGTCCGGAATCGCTCCCGACTTAACTACAACTAAATAGGACAGTTTTTAGATTATTAAGGAACAGAGTGGAGTGACCCATATGGGCATGCAATAAGCGCTGTGAAAAGGGGTTGGCCTATCCCATTCCAGATTTTAGTACCAGCTACAGAGAATGAAAGGTGATGTCGAATAGCAGACCGCGAATGAACCAGCTCAGCTTGGTCCGCCAGCCGAAGAGTAGATCGACGCTGGACATCCGAGGTTGAAAAACAAGAGTTCTTTCAGACATAATGGGGCTAGTCCATCAAGGCACTACCTAAGCAACACACATACCCTGCAGGCAATCCGCTGCGGGAAAAGGGGCCAATGCAAGACATCCCGCATATTGTATGAGACATGACCAAATATTGTGATATGCCCATAAGTCGCGACGCAGTTCATCCAACCTGTTGCACACAAATTATTGATGGACAAGCAATGGTTCAAGCAATAGGGAACCTCCAAACGCGAAGACATTTGGTGACCTGACAGATACAGTGGATACCTGTGTACAGGTAGCCTACTTTCGATTGGCTACAAGAGGGTTAATAATTATTGCCTTCGAAAGATATAGTGGACATTGCTTTTAAAAAGTGAAATCGTACAGAAAATTACCACGACAACTCTGTCACTGTGTGGAGTCCTGAAATACTTCGTTGTCGGAAAATTGGTGAATGTTCTTGGTATGCTTGAAAGAAAGACTGATCTAGCTTTGAACATTCCTGTCTATTCAGCTCTCAACAGCCACATTTGGAGATATGGACTAGAGCGATTGCTGGTGGTTACGTGAAAAAAGATAAGGTGTTGTCCACTGCCGGGTCATATGTGTTTGTTTTTAATTTAACGGTGTTTTGTTGATGTCAGGAACATCAGCGGAACAGAAGCTCATCCAAATCACGTAACTATGAAGAATTGAGTGTCCTTCATGCTACAACTGGATGTTATTTGACATATTTAGTAGCAATCAGCTGAAAGAATGCATGAATAAACTACTTGAAAGTTCCCACTTACTTTCTACATTTGGAACATTCCATTATGAGCTCATTACCAAGCTGTAAGTTTGGAAAGGCCCATTTTTCTAGATATTGATGTTCAGATATCATCCTCATCTTCATCAGATGGAGTGTGGTGGAAGAAAGTAATCGTTACCAGTGTGCGCTAAAGCCACATTATAGAGTTTGTCTACAGCAAATCATATGAAGTTGACAAACGTAGCATCAGGCCCTGCTGCTATCGAAGTGCGATCTTGTCATGTGCACTCAGGTGCAATTGCATTGACAGCAACAAGGCCTGAATTGACTCTACGGTACCCTATATCCGTCAAGTCATGACAAGTTGAAACTATTGATAGGCCAAGTTATGAAACATTGAAGCATGCATCCTGTATATACATAAAGCTAGCTAGTTAAACTGCAGTGCAGTCATAGGCTACTAAAAATTTTCACTATAGGTATGACAATTTCACTGCATAACATTGCATGTGATTTTGTTGGAAGCATATGACCTGGAAATTACTAGTCCAGACTGAAATCAAGTCTCCATCGCATATGTTCAAGACATCACTCATAGCCAGTTGAAGTTTTTGTCCACCATTTTTATTTTTGGTTTTCTGGCAGTGTCACATAATATATTCCGTGCTTTTAATTTCATCACTTTCCTTAATTCCGACAATTCTCATTTACATTCTGAATTGATGTATTCATTAGATACAGAAATTCACTAACAGCCAATTCAAGAATCTGGCCGCCATTTTGGCCGCCATTTTGGTGTCCAGGCAGTGCTATATATGGGACATTGGTTTCATCACATGCCTTGACCTTGAAAATGTTGATTTAGACCCTGAAATCATGATTCCATTGCATACATAACTTCACTTATAGCCATTTTACGATTTTGTCCGCCATTTTGTCCGCCATCTTGGTTTCCGTGCAATGCCACATATGTTACCTTGCTTCCATTGCATTCCATGACCCCGAAAATGTTGATTCAGACCCTGAAATCATGATTCCACTGCATACATAACTTCACTTACAGCCATTTTAAGATTCTGGCCGCCATTTTGTCCGCCATTTTGATTTTCTTGCAGTGCTACATATGTGTATTTGGTTCCATTGTATTCCTTGCACCCTATAATCTTAATTTAGAGTCTAAAATCGTGTTCCTGTCACATACAATACTTTACTCATAGCCATTTGAAGCAACTGACCGCCATTTTGTCCGCCATCTTGTTTTCCCATTGAACGGCCAAAAATCCAGCTTGCTAACCGCGATTTTCGTTTTCAGGAGGGTCAAATTAGTCTAGAAACACCGGTTAGCAAATTGTTACATGATTTGCTTCTAACAGTGCCATTTTGAGATTCCAAGCCTCGTCTAAAGACATTAATTCCAAACTTGAACATAAGGTAAAGACGACAATAGACAAGTAGCACAGGTCATAAATTTTGAGAATGTTAAGTTTATTGAATAAAGGGTTGGACTCGTTGGAGTGAACCAAATAAGGAGAATGAGAAATAATACGACATGCAGCTTTCTGAAGCTTCAGAATGCGATCCAAGTTGCAAGTTTTGTAAGGAGAAGCCCAAACAACACAACAGTAATTGATATATTATGGTTCTAGTATGGTATGGTATAAAAGCTTCAATTTTTCAGTTGGTAGTACATGCCCAACCTTACGTAAAATGCCCACGACCTCGATATAATCTTTATCGCAATCACCATAATATAACACCGGCAGTTGTAGTAAGTAGGTCAGCATGTGATGAGTGAGTAGATGGGTAAGTATGTAAATGCAGCCGAGTTAGTTAATCAATGCAGCAGTTAACATCAGGGTTAACAGTCGAATCATCGCAATGCGCGAAGAAGTCACAATTGGCCACCAGAGGCGCCAGCTGTAGGCTAACTGAACGAATATCTGAACTGAAGTAATGAGGGGAGGCGAGCAGTTGTATTGTGTGACAGATAGTCAGGTACTATACTTCCTCCTCAGGTGCAAAAAAACAGAGGTGTGTGTGTGTGTGTGTGTGTGTGTGTGTGTGTGTGTGTGTGTGTGTGTGTGTGTGTGTGTGTGTGTGTGTGTGTGTGTGTGTGTGTGTGTGCATATGTGTGTGTGCGTGTGTTTGTGTGTGCATGTGTGTGTGCATATGTGTGTGTGCGTGTGTTTGTGTGTGCGTGCGTGTACAGTCGATTTGTGATGAAGTGTCGTCGTCGTCATCGTCGTCGTCATCGTCGTCGTCGTCGTCGTCGTCGTCGTCGTCGTCGTCGTCGTCGTCGTCGTCGTCGTCCATTTGGTCATCTGACCTTTGACGGTCAGTCATCGATCTTTAGATTGATCGATCGATCGATCGATGGATCAATCAAGATGTGGGGTCAACAAAGTTCACTTCCATCCGATCAAGAACTGACTTCAGCCAATGGAGTGGATTCAAAAGTAAGTAGGTAGGTAGGTAGGTAGGTGGGTGGGTGGGTGGGTGGGTAGGTAGGTAGGTAGGTAGGTAGGTAGGTAGGTAGGTAGGTAGGTAGGTAGGTAGGTAGGTAGGTAGGTAGATAGGTAGGTAGGTAGGTGGGTAGGTAGGTAGGTAGGTGAGGCCTCATCAGTGGTGGATCTCATTCAATCTCTTCAACTCAGCTGAAACCTTTCTAAAGGCGCTATATCAGTCATTTAAAACATTTGTAAGCAAACGAAGCACATATGTCATCTGAAAGGCACTTAAGTATAAAATGCATTGTTGTCTAATCTAAGCGGTGCGAGAATTGTGGACATAATAATATTATTATCACGGGGGGTCATCCTTTGCTCGATGAGGCGTTGCTATGTAAAATAGTCAGTTCAATGTGGGTCCAAATACAGACTACCCTCCCCATGCAATTATCACCGTGTCTATTAAATGACTGTTGTTGTGAATCAACTGATCGCTAATAATGCGCTGCTGCTGCAGTTTCTAGTTTTCATAGGGAACCAGTCGACTCTAAAGACTCTTCTGCTCCGATTTCATCCTCCTTCTGCGCGATGCACCTTAGGACCTTCACCAGCAGATCACACTCAGAATTAGAATTAGAATTAGAATTAGACTCAGAATTAGAATTAGAATTAGAATTAGACTCAGAATTAGAATTAGAATTATTATCTAGCGTTCTTCGATGCACGCAGCAGGCCCTCTGCCGTTGACTCTCTTAACTACTTACTCCTCCTCCTCCTCGACAGAGGGGCATCGATAGAAGGTGATGGTTGGTACCATCGACGTATATTGACGTCGATAGTTGGTACTTGGTGACCGGAAGAAGAGTTATACAAAATATCACTTAAGTCTTAGTTTAGCTGTGGCTGAACTGGTAGCAACTCTCAATTCAATATAGGGTCCTTAATGAGGCGCTATATAATTAAAAAATGAATGAATGAATGAATGAATGAATGAATGAATGAATGAATGAATGCATTTGACTAACAGATACAGAATAATTAATTAATTATACAGTGAGTTATCGTTGTTGTTGTTGTTGTTGTTGTGCTATACCTTGTCCGTTCTGTTTGGCATCGATACTCCGTTCACTCGAGTGCTCTCCCTTCGCAGTCGGCTGAGGCTGCGTGGCGGTGGAGCGGGGGCCGACAGACCCCCTGCCGCCACGGCGTTGGCGGTGAGGGCTGCGAAGGGCCCAGCGCCGGGGGCGGATGGGTCATCAGTGGCTGCCCCACCCCCGCCGAGGCCCCTCTTCACCGTCAGCACAGACATGTGGAGCTTCATCGTCGACTCAAGCGACTTCAGAGTGTCGCTGAACTCTGCGCTCTCCTCCGCTGTCAACTCAGGCGACGGCGACGACGATGATGATGATGATGATGGATCTTTGATGCCTGACGCAGCATTCAACGCAGAAGACATCGCAACAACGATTGAAGAGAAGGAGGAGGAGGAGGACGAGGAGGACGAAGAGGAGGAGGACGAGGACGAGGAGGAGGAGGAGGAGGACGAGGAGGACGAAGAGGAGGAGGACGAGGACGAGGAGGAGGAGGAGGAGGACGAGGAGGAGGAGGAGGAGGACGACGAGGACGAGGACGAGGAGGACGAGGAGGAGGACGAGGACGAGGAGGAGGACGAGGAGGAGGACGAGGAGGAGGAGGACGAGGAGGAGGAGGAGAGATGGAGACGGAGAAAGAGGAGAATTGACCGGACCGAAGCGACCCAAGGAAGAGATGGAGAAACAGAGACGGTATAAATAGCCTCTCTCTCTTCTCTCCCTCTGTATATGTCTCTGTTTCTGTCTCTGACGCTGTCTCTGTTTCTCTTCTTATCACAATCTACACATGAATATGCATGACTGTCTGATGAATATGCATGACTGTCTGATGAATATGCATGACTGTCTGATGAATATTCATGACTGTCTGATGAATTGCATCAGCGTCTCTTGACTCCTGCTCTGTCTGATCGTCTGTCCGCTTGTTTGTCTCTGTTTGTCTCTGTTTGTTTGTCTCTGTTTGTCTGTCCCTGTTTGTTTGTCTCTGTTTGTCTCTGTTTGTTTGTCTCTGTTTGTCTGTCTCTGCTTGTCAGTGTTCTTTGGAGGTTGCTTTCTCTCTTTCGATTTGTCTAGTTCTCTTGGCCGCCATTCCCTTTTCTGTCTGTCTGTCTGTCTGTCTGTCTGTCTCTCTTTCTTTCTGTCTCTTTCTCTCTCTCTGTTGATTCGTTCTAATTCCTAAAACAGAAAATCGCAAACAATTACAATTTATGTCAAATGAATTGAAGTCATTTATAATTCATGACCGTGAATGGCTGTTTCAACGTCGCCTTATTGTCTCTGTTTGTTTGTTTGCCTGTCTGTCTGTCTGTCTGTCTGTTTGTCTGTCTCTCCGATTCACTCTCTGCCTCTCCTCTAGTCAACCGAGGAATCTTATTGCTCCTTTATCGCTCTTTGCTATCTAACTCTCTCTTTTCGTCTCGCATGACTAACGATGTAAACTCAACCAAACTCTCGTCGTCGTCGTCGCTGTTCATTTTGCTCTCATTATCCGCATTGTCTCCTCTTCCTACTCCCCCTCCTCATCCTCCTCCTCCTCTTCCTCATCCCTCCGACTCAGTTCATTGTCATCAAAGCGTTCGTCCTCCCCACAGCCTCATAAATGATTCATCACAGCTGACCTTCTATCATCATCATCCTCCTCCTCCTCCTCTTCCTCTTCCTCAAATTTTTCCTTTTTCTTTCAGCCCCGTTCCTCTCCTCTTCCTCTTACTATTGTACTTTCCATTGCCTCCTCTTCCTCTTTTCTCCTCCACCACTTCCGTTCTTCCCATGCGCTTGCTTCCATTCCTCCTCCTCCTCCTCCTCCTCCTACTCCTCCTCCTCCTCCTTCCATACCTTCCCCTCCTTCTTCTTCTTCTCTTTCGTCTGAGCGGAATCAAATGCATCGGCCATCAACAGCAGAACAACTCTCATATTATATATATTTATATATAATTATGTATATAACTATATATGTATAACTATATATGTATGTAAATATAGAAATATATAGAAATATATTTATATATATATATAAAGAGTCATTTTGTAATTGAAGCCGATGAGAAATGCACTTTTCTTTTCTGAATGATATTTCGGAAATTCATCGTTTGCTACGATATTCAATACAGATCGATGTCAACATTGCATTGCATTGTATTGCATTGCATTGCATTGTATTGCATTGTATTGCATTGTATTGCATTGTATTGCATTGCATTGTATTGCATTGGATTGCATTGTATTGCATTGCATTGCATGGCATGGCATTGCATTGGATTGCATTGTATTGCATTGCATTGCATTGCATGTCATTGCATTGCATTGCATTGCATTGCATTGTATTGCATGGCATGGCATTGCATGGCATTGCATTGCATGTCATTGCATTGCATTGCATTGCATTGGTTTGTCCTAAGCTCATTTGAAAATAATCTTCAGAACCTTTGTGTGGTATTCTCCCAAAGACGACTAAGACAAGAGGATTATTCACATGGGCTCAGTCAGAACAAAATCGATAGACAGATAAGGTGCGATGCTTTTTGAGGTCTGACCCTGCCAGGGTTTGATGGTGGGGAGGGTTGAGACCCATTATTCCAGGTTGAGTTAGAACTCGTGCAACTCTGTAGCCTTCCATTTTCATCTGATATTTAAAATGAAGTCGGCTGGAAAACGAGAGATGGTCAAGAGCATCGAGGTCACGTGGTTTCATGACTTCGTCTAATTCCATAGTTTGAGGCCTTGGATTTTTTATGTACCGTCAATCTAGTAATGTCGACATTGTGTCTTATGGCCAGCAAATTCTTTAAAGTTGGTGTCTTTTGAACGAGACACCAACTGATGGAGCCAGACAGCATCTAGAATATCAGTGTGGCTCGAGGCGGAGGGATCTGCTGCTCTAAGTCGAGGGATGATTTGAAAAAGCGGCTGACAGACTCTGTTCCCCTCCACCCCAACCCCCGTCTCCCCACAACTGACCGACAGTCTGTTCACCCAATACCACTTACATGTAATTCACTTAATGGATGGATGAATGGATGGATGGATGAATGAATGGATGAATAGATGAAAATGGATGGATGGATGAATGAGTGAATGGATGAATGAATGAATGGATGAATGGATGAATGAGTGAATGGATGAATGAGTGAATGGATGAATGGATGAATGAATGAATGAATGAATGAATATTTATGTGTATCTGGCATACATCAATATTTTAATCTGGTGCCTAAAATAACTGAAAATAACTGAAAGGAAGAACTAATAAAACTCATTTATGTTGATCCTTGTAAGTTGTATGCTTGTAATATTATTATCAACCATTTGCTCTTGAGTCTTTCATTCCTTTCCTGCTACTTAACCTAATCGTTCAGCTTTTGAGTAAATCCCGAAATCTTCAAAAAATCTTAAATCATCATCCAATGAGCTAATAAACTATTTTAGTCCTCAATTCATGAGTCCTGAATTATCAACTGACTAAAGTCGTTCATTCCTCCAATCATTTATTTGAATCTTTAATTTGATAATTGTCATCAACTGTTAAGTCGTTCATTCCTCCAATCTTAGTCTTGTCTTTAACCATCCTCGATTCGAGGGTTGGTCGCTTCATGGACATTCGACTTTTTCCTGTCCTCCGTCTCCTTCAGTATCCTTTCGAATGGTAGTTCCATCCACGCGATGATGTTAGCGATCCATCCCATCCTCGGTCTTCCCCTTGCCCTTGCTCCCGTAATTGTACCCTGTATTATTTCCTTTTCCAGGCAGCCCCTTGTTTCCTCATCAAATGACCGAAGTAAATGAATTTCTTTCTTTTTATCGTGCTCGATAAGGTCCTTTCTGTTCCCGTTTTCTCCAATACCCATTCGTTTTTCTTTTCTCTGTCCATTGCACTCTCAAGATCTTTCTTAGGCATTTCATTTCAAAAGCATTTATTCTGTCTTCTTCTCTCTTTCTGATCGTCCAACTTTCACACCCATGTGTCGCCACTGGCCATACCAAAGTCTTCATGAGTCTGATCTTGGTAATCATTTTGATATTATGACTTTTCCATAGCGTCTTCAACGCTGTCCCTGTGTTGAGTCCTCTTGCTAATTTCTCTCTTAGCCTATATCATCTGTGCTGCTGTCTGCAGCATCTTCAGTTATCAACGATCCTAGGTAATGAAAGGTGTCTACCTGTTCTAGTTTTTTTCCTCCAATTTCAATATTACACGTTCTGCCTTTTTGTGACATCACTTTGGTTTTATTCATGTTCATCCTCAGACCTCTCTTTTCTCCTGCTTCGTGTAGTCGTTCTGTCAGTTCCTGCAACTCCAATTCTGTTCCCGCTAATAGTACTATATCGTCTGCGTATCTTAGGTTAGTAATGACCCTTCCTCCTATCCGTATTCCTACCTGCCATCCCTCCAATGCCTCTCTCATAACCGTCTCTGCCATGATGTTGAACAAATGAGGTGACATCACGCATCCCTGTCTCACTCCCTTCTTTATTCTGAAGCCTCCTGATAGTGTACCTGCAACCTTTACTTTAGCTTGTTGTTTGCAGTATAATTTGTTCAGTAGATCGATGATATGTGATGGGAAACCCATTTCTGCCATTGTCGCCCATAGCTGTTCATGTGATATGCAGTCAAACGCTTTTGTAAAGTCTACGAAACATATGTACAGCGTTTGTTGGTGCTCGTGCATTTTCTGCATTATAATTCTTAGATTTGTTAGTTGGTCTCTGGTGCCTCTTCCTCTTCTGAAACCGGCCTGTTCGTCTGCAAGTTCCGATTCTGTCTTCCCTCTTATTCTCTCCAGTATGATCCTTAGAATAACCTTACTGGCATGAGATACCAGGGCTATGGTTCTGTAATTTCCACAATTGCCTAGGTCTCCTTTTTTAGGTATCGGTATAAAAATTGAGTTCGTCCAATCCTCTGGCCATTCTCCAGATTCCCATAACTCTTTACAAATGAGATGCATACGATCCAGTGCAGTCTCTCCTGCTGCTTTAAATAATTCTATTGGAACTTCGTCCATCCCTGCACTCTTTCCGTTCGCCACTTCTTTCATAGCCCTTGCCACTTCTGTTCTTAATGGAGTTGGTTCTCTTGTGTATCTTATCTCTTCGCTTGTGCTTCCATCTTTGTCATCATTTAGCTCTTTACAATATTCTTTCCATCTCTCTGCAATTCCTTCTTTGTCTCTTATCAGTTCTCCTGATGTTGTCTTTATTCCAAGAAGTTTTGGGCTGAATTTCCCAGTTAGTGTCTTGACCGTTTGGTACACTTTTTCATGTTCCCTTGCTTGTTATTCTCTTCCAGCTCGTTGCATTTCTCGTCTAAGCTTATTTGTGTTTGCTTATCCTCTCTCACCTTCTGCTGTACTTCTTTTTTTAACTCTCTGTATGGTGCTCGGTTGTTTGTTTTTGCTTCTCTCTTTATTTGGTATCAGTGTGAGAGTTTCTGTGGTAATCCATGCTATCTTCTTTGGTCCCTTTTTGTATCCTATTGTTTCTTCTGCTGCTTCTAGGAGTATCTTCTTGGTTGTTTCCCATAATTGTTCGGGTGTTTGTTTCTGTTCTTCTATTTCCAGTCCTTCAAACCGGTTCTTTACTTCTACAGCAAAATCTTCTCCTTTTATTCCTTGTAGATCTTCTAGATTTAGTTTCCAATCATAGACTAAATCTTTAATTTGATGATTGTCATCAACTGATAAGTCGTTCATTCCTCCAATCATTTATTTAAATCTTTAATTTGATTATTGTCATCAAACGATAAGTCGTTCATTCCTCCAATCATAGACTAAATCTTTAATTTGATAATTGTCATCAACTGATAAGTCGTTCATTCCTACAATCATTCATTTAAATCTTTAATTTGATAATTTTCATCAACTGATAAGTCGTTCATTCCTACAATCATTTATTTAAATCTTTAATTTGATAATTGTCATCAACTGATAAGTCGTTCATTCCTCCAATCATAGACTAAATCTTTAATTTGATAATTGTCATCAACTGATAAGTCGTTCATTCCTACAATCATTTATTTAAATCTTTAATTTGATAATTGTCATCAACTGATAAGTCGTTCATTCCTACAATCATTTATTTAAATCTTTAATTCGATAATTGTCATCAACTGATAAGTCGTTCATTCTTCCAATCATAGACTAAATCTTTAATTTGATAATTGTCATCAACTGATAAGTCGTTCATTCCTACAATCATTTATTTAAATCTTTAATTTGATAATTGTCATCAACTGATAAGTCGTTCATTCCTACAATCATTTATTTAAATCTTTAATTTGATAATTGTCATCAACTGATAAGTCGTTCATTCCTCCAATCATAGACTTAATCTTTAATTTGATAAAAATTGTCATCAACTGATAAGTCGTTCATTCCTCCAATCATTTATTTAATTGTCATCAATTGATAAGTCGTTCATTCCTCCAATCATAGACTTAATCTTTAATTTGATAAAAATTGTCATCAACTGATAAGTCGTTCATTCCTCCAATCATTTATTTAAATCTTTAATTCGATAATTGTCATGAACTGATAAGTCGTTCCTTCCTCCAATCATAGACTAAATCTTCAATTTGATAATTTTCATGAACTGATAAGTCGTTCATTTTCTCCAATCATAGTCTAATTCTTTAATTTGATAATAATTGTCATCAACTGATAAGTCGTTCGTTCCTTCAATCATAGACTAAATCTTTAATTTGATAATAATTGTCATCAACTGATAAGTCGTTCGTTCCTCCAATCATAGACTAAATCATTTATTTGATATTTGTCATCAACTCATAAGTCGTTCATTCCTCCAATCATAGTCTAAATCTTTAATTTGATAATAATTGTCATCAACTGATAAGTCGTTCATTCCTTCAATCATTTATTTAAATCTTTAATTTGATAATTGTCATCAACTGATAAGTCGTTCATTCCTTCAATCATAGACTAAATCTTTAATTTGATAATTGTCATCAAATGATAAGTCGTTCATTCCTCCAATCATTCATTTGAATCTTTAATTTGATAATTGTCATCAACTGATAAGTCGTTCATTCCTACAATCATTTATTTAAATCTTTAATTTGATAATTGTCATCAACTGATAAGTCGTTCAGTCCTCCAATCATTTATTTAAATCTTTAGTTTGATAATTGTCATCAACTGATAAGTCGTTCATTCCTCCAATCGTTTATTTAAATCTTTAATTTTATATTTGTCATCAACTGATAAGTCGTTCATTCATTCAATCATTTATTTAATTGTCATCAATTGATAAGTCGTTCATTCCTCCAATCATAGACTTAATCTTTAATTTGATAAAAATTGTCATCAACTGATAAGTCGTTCATTCCTCCAATCATTTATTTAAATCTTTAATTCGATAATTGTCATGAACTGATAAGTCGTTCCTTCCTCCAATCATAGACTAAATCTTTAATTTGATAATTTTCATGAACTGATAAGTCGTTCATTTTCTCCAATCATAGTCTAATTCTTTAATTTGATAATAATTGTCATCAACTGATAAGTCGTTCGTTCCTTCAATCATAGACTAAATCTTTAATTTGATAATAATTGTCATCAACTGATAAGTCGTTCGTTCCTCCAATCATAGACTAAATCATTTATTTGATATTTGTCATCAACTCATAAGTCGTTCATTCCTCCAATCATAGTCTAAATCTTTAATTTGATAATAATTGTCATCAACTGATAAGTCGTTCATTCCTTCAATCATTTATTTAAATCTTTAATTTGATAATTGTCATCAACTGATAAGTCGTTCATTCCTTCAATCATAGACTAAATCTTTAATTTGATAATTGTCATCAAATGATAAGTCGTTCATTCCTCCAATCATTCATTTGAATCTTTAATTTGATAATTGTCATCAACTGATAAGTCGTTCGTTCCTTCAATCATAGACTAAATCTTTAATTTGATAATAATTGTCATCAACTGATAAGTCGTTCGTTCCTCCAATCATAGACTAAATCATTTATTTGATATTTGTCATCAACTCATAAGTCGTTCATTCCTCCAATCATAGACTAAATCTTTAATTTGATAATAATTGTCATCAACTGATAAGTCGTTCGTTCCTCCAATCATAGACTAAATCATTTATTTGATATTTGTCATCAACTCATAAGTCGTTCATTCCTCCAATCATAGTCTAAATCTTTAATTTGATAATAATTGTCATCAACTGATAAGTCGTTCATTCCTACAATCATTTATTTAAATCTTTAATTTGATAATTGTCATCAACTGATAAGTCGTTCAGTCCTCCAATCGTTTATTTAAATCTTTAATTTTATATTTGTCATCAACTGATAAGTCGTTCATTCATTCAATCATAGTCTAAATTTTTAATTTGATAAAAATTGTCATCAACTCATAACTCGTTCATTCCTTCAATCATAGACTAAATCTTTAATTTGATAACTGTCATCAACTGAAAGGTCGTTCATTCCTCCAATCATTTATTTAAATCTTTAGTTTGATAATTGTCATCAACTGATAAGTCATTCATTCCTCCAATCATAGATTAAATCTTTAATTAATCCTCAGTTCCTCATGAGACCTTGGTTCCTCAGTCCTCAACTGAAAAGTCTTCAATCCTTCAATTCTTCAATCTTCAACTGTTGAAGATTAAAAACTCAGTAGGCCTAGATCTTAATTCCTTTCTTGACGAGTCTATAATTTCTCAGTTTCTGAATTCTCTACAACTCTCAACATTGCATAACAAGGTTTACTACAGACTACAGTTGTTCAGAAGACTAAAGATCAGGTCACAGATCTGTGTAAGAGCCATCATTAGTAGCCTACAATGTCTCGCATCTAATATCGCATCTGCCTGTCCTTGATGTTGATGCCTCACCACTCATCGCGTCCCAGGCCTTCGTTGCTCTACTGCTAAGTAGAGGTTGCCCTCTTTGGACTCGGCCTGAAGACTGTAGGATCTGTGTACTCGTAATACCCTTCGGTCAGTCAACTGGAAAATTTTCCAGAATGGTCTTAGCCTACTTCTAACTTAAACTTAGACATAAGCTGCAGCTGCTGTCTTTGACTATATTATTGTCAGTCTCTAATAAATCTCCTCTGCATCTTCATCGAGCCAGCGTTGTCAATCCACATTTCACTAATTTCTCTTCACATGCTAATGGACGAAAAGTCTGGTCATTTTTCTTGCTCTCCGTTGCATCGTTTCTAGCACTTACTTCTCTTTTTCTGATTAGCCGTCGTATGCGGATTGCACTATTGAACAGAAACAACTCGAAGTGACTCGTGTCTCACTAAAAAGTATTATCAAGATGCTCCACGATTCCTCAGTTCCTCACATCCTTATCCTTTCATCCTTCTCTCCATCCTCCTTTCCTTTTATCTTTCTTTTCGTTATTCTTCCTTCCTTCTTCCTTCCTTCCTTCCTTCATTCCGTTCTTCCTTCCGTTCTGCCTGCCTTCCCTCCCTCCCTCCCTCCCTCCCTCCCTCCCTCCCTCCCTCCTTCCTTCCTTCCTTCCTTCCTTCCTTCTTTCCTTCCTTCCGTTCTTCCTTCCTTTCTAACTTCCTTCCTTCCTTCCTTCCTTCTTTCCTTCCTTCCGTTCTTCCTTCCTTTCTAACTTCCTTCCTTCCTTCCTTCCTTCCTTCTTTCCTTCCTTCCGTTCTTCCTTCCTTTCTAACTTCCTTCCTTCCTTCCCTCTTTCCTTGACTGATAATTCCCAATGCCTCGACTCTTTTAAATCATTTTCTCTTTAATTCTCAGGTCCGTCTAAAAACAATCTCTCCCCGTTATTATTATATCATTCGAAAATCTAATGTGCATAATTATTTCAACCTTCGAAGGAATATCTTACCTTTGATCTTCCTTTTCCCTTCGAATCTGTCGAAGGATGATATCTGTCTTTTCTCTTTGACTTTTCTTCCCTTCCTTCCTTTCTTCCTTTCTCCCTTCCTTCCTTTCTATTGAAATCGTGTCACTGCCAATACCAGCCGCTATGATTCGCTACCGCTGCTGCTGCCGTCACTACCACCACCTCTGGCCTGACCGACCGATGGATGGATGGATGGATGGATGGATGGATGGATGGATAGATGGATAGATGGGCCACCTGAGCACACGCGGCGTGTGACCTCGTCACTGTCACAGTACCAGCACCAGCATCAGCACCAGCAGCAGCAGCAGCATCAATGGCGCCGGCTGTTCTGCAGGTGAGTTTACCTGCGCACCTTCATCAGTATGCGCCGTTGTCATTAGCAGCAGAGTCTAGTTGTCCACAACCATCCTCAGCAGCCAGCCACACATCCCTCTTTCCCTCTCCCTCTCCCTCCCACCCTCCATCCATCCATCCATCCATCAGTGCCTTGGCGTTGACAGAATGCAAAGTCAATTGCAAAGATGGGAGGGAGAGATGGCGGCAGAGAAAATGGAAGAAAGGAAGGATGGAAGGAAGGGAAGAAGTGGAGGAGACGGAGGGGCGAGGGAGAAGATGGGAGAGGCAAGGAGAGGGAGAGAGGGAGGGAGAGAGGGAGAGAGGAGAGGAGAGGAAGGAGAAAGAGGAAGTGCAGAAGAGGAGGGAGGGATGATGGGAGGTCAGAGATTTAATCGACTCTCTCGTCATTGATTGACTCCCAACGGACGACGACGACGAAGGAGGACGGAGACGGAGAGGGAGAGGGAGACGGAGACGGAGAGGGAGACTGAGAGGGAGAGGGAGAGGGAGAGGGAGAGGGAGAGGGAGAGGGAGAGGGAGAGGGAGAGGGAGACGGAGACGGAGACGGAGAGGGAGACGGAGAGGAAGAGGGAGTCGGAGACGGAGAGGGAGACGGAGAGGGAGATTTGTTGACAGAGGGGAACCGAGTAGGACAAAGAGACAGATGCAAACAGACAGACACAAAGACAGAGACAGACAGAGACAGACGGAGACAGAGACAAACAGACATAGACAGGACGAAAGAGGATAGAAGGATAGAAGGATAGAAGGAGAGTGACATGTATATTATTCTATGCTATTATTTGGCGCTGTTTATGTTTGGAAAATTAGGAGAACTATCTACTTATCACTTAGACTTCCTTGCATCAATTTCTCCTTTCACGTCTTTATAAGGCTATAAGCGGACATCTATCTATCCATTCAGCCATCTATCCATTCAGCCATCCATTCAGCCATCCATCAACCATCCATCCAGTCATCCATTCAGTCATCCATCCATCTACATGTATCAATCCATCCATCCATCCATCGACTCATCCATCCATCCGCCCGTCCATCCTTCCATCTATATATATCCATCCATCTGTCCGTCTGTTCATCCATACATTCATCCACCTGTCCATCCATCCATCTACCCATCCACCCATCTGTCAGTCCATCTGTCCGGCCATCCATCCATCTACCCATCCATCCATACATTCATCTATCCGTCCATCCATCCATCCATCTATCTACCCATCCATCCATCTGTCCGAGCATTCATCCATCCTTCCATTCACCTGTCTGTCCATCCATTCATCCATCCATTAATCCATCCATCCATCCACGTACACGCGAGTAAGCTTTTTTATTAGTCATACAAACGTATTCTACTACTGTAGTACACACAAATCACGCGCATACGTAAACAAACACACACACACACACACACGGACACACACACACACACGCAACCGTCTTTCAATCGACCTACGTCCGTCTGTCCCTCTGTCTCTCCGTCCGTTCGTCCGTCCGTCTGTCTCTCTGTCTGTCTGTCCGTCCGTTCGTCCCTCTGTCTGTCCGTCCCTCTGTCTCTCCGTCCGTTCGTCCGTCCGTCTGTCTCTCTGTCTGTCCGTCCGTCCGTTCGTCCCTCTGTCTGTCCGTCCCTCTGTCTCTCCGTCCGTTCGTCCGTCCGTCTGTCTCTCTGTCTGTCTGTCCGTCCGTTCGTCCCTCTGTCTGTCCGTCCCTCTGTCTCTCCGTCCGTTCGTCCGTCCGTCTGTCTCTCTGTCTGTCCGTCCGTCCGTTCGTCCCTCTGTCTGTCCGTCCCTCTGTCTCTCCGTCTGTCCGTCCGTCTGTCGGTCCGTCCCTCTGTCTGTCCGTCTGTCCGTCTGTCCCTATGTCTCTCCGTCTGTCCGTCCATCTGTCGGTCTGTCCGTCTGTCCGTCTGTCTGTCCGTCTGTCCGTCCGCCTATCCGCCCGTCTGTCTCTCCGTCTTTCCGTTTGTCTGTTGCTTTGGTCCTTATTATTCAAAGTCTGATTTGAAAACAGTTTTTCAAATCAAATATTTGTATTTGTGTGTGTGCAACGGCATCAGCGTAACCCAGCCCCTCCCTCCCCCACCTCGTGCCATCGCCTCCCCACACCATTACCGCCACCCACGGGTGTTGTCACGTGATACGAAGTGGGCGGACGAAGGGGCGGAAGCTTTGGCATGACAACTACGGGTGATGGAAATTATGGATTGAATGTCCGCAACCTAATGGTAAGAGGACATAGGCAGGGACACAGTGGTAAGAGGACACAGGCAGGAACACAGTGGTAGGAGGACAAAGGCAGGAACACAATGGTATGAGGACAAAGACAGGAACACAGTGGTAGGAGGACAGAGACAGGAACACAGTGGTGGGAGGACAAAGGCAGGAACACAATGGTAGGAGGACAAAGACAGGAGCACAGTGGTAGGAGGATAGAGACAGGAACACAGTGGTAAGAGGACAGAGGCAGGAACACAGTGGTATAGGAGGACAGAGGCAGGAACACAGTGGCGGGAGGACAGAGACAGGAACACAGTGGTGGGAGGACAAAGGCAGGAACACAATTGTAAAAGGACAGAGTAGGCAGATGGCCAGAAGTATAAGGACTGGCCAGACTACTGCAGATGTCGCTGTTGCTTGATTATAAACACCTAAGCGTCATCATCGCCATCGTCTTCCTTGTTTTCATCATCATCGTCGTCGTCGTCATTATCACATTATTATCGCAGACCTCGCTTAGTGTAGCTTAATCATTGTGTTATGTCAGGCAAACGTCACGTTCCAGTGGAAGCCTACGACTCCAAAGTACGACGAAGGACCAGCATCATCATCAGCATCGATTATCAGCAGCAGCAGCAGCCAATGCATTGATGGCATCATTGGCACTACAAGCAGTTCACCTACGTAAGCAAGTAAGTATAAGTAGTCTTTATTTGCATCTGACAAGCGCACGTGCGCTACAATGTATGAATGATTAAGCTTATAGACATCATTTCTCAGGGTTGTTTGCAGATCTGTTTCATCTTCGACCTTTGTCTCAATATTATTGTTCATGCATTTGTCTGCTCACGGATAGACTACTGCAATTCCATTCCCGTTGGTCTTCCTGGTCCGGTAGCGCATTGGATAACGCACTGGCATGGAGAGCGAGAGGTACCGAGATCGAGCCCCGTAGGGCTGACGTGCTTTGTAGGCTGCTATTAGCGCCGAGTATAAACACATACTGTTTTCTCTGTTAGTAGTTAGATTGATATTAATTAAGATTGTTGCATAACTTGTACATGTACAGTGCTTTGCATTTCAAGCATTTGCAGGCGCTTCATTAAAGTTTTTAAAAAATATTATTATTGTTATAGACTACGTTTGTAATAATGCCGGTTTCATGTCAAACAAACTCACTTTTTCATCTTCCGTATTGCATGAAAATTACTTACTTACTTCGTATTCTTCTACCGGAAGTGTTGCTATTCTATGCAGCTACTCTGACTAGGTTTCAATGGACCGAGGCCTTTTCGCTGATTTTTTTATACTAATAGCGATTTCAGCAATAAACTAGTAACAATAAATTACTTACTCTAATCAACTCAATATACTATAAATAATTTTAAAAGGCTTACCTTATGGATAAATATATTACAAACCCAGTTTTCGTCCAATCACATTCACCAGGGCACCATACATGCTCGCTCCTCGGCTTGACCTTTCCGGATTTTGACCTGGCACCGGAACGAAAGGAGCAGTTTGGCTATGGCAGATTTGATATTGATTTCTCCGTTTCTATAGCTCCCCTTCAAACTCACTACTCAGAGGCGCTCCCAGCGCGGACACTGCATCGGAGTTTCATGCTGAAGCGCCAGGGCAATTGCGAGTGAAGGACTTGCTCAAGGTCCCACGTGACGGCTTGAGGTGGATTCGACCCTGGAACCCTCCGGCTCCAAAGCACGACGCCACCACTACACCTCAGCGCCCCACATATTATGCCATCGTTTCATATATAATTGTGTGAATCTGGTTCATCTGGTTGTTTATAGCACCTCTCAAAAACTCTCAAATGGTGCAATAATCCGGGTAGAATAGAAATTAATATATTAAAAGTTGAAAACGTCTGTTTACAATTTAGAAACGGAGTACTTGTGTAATGCAAATATTCGAATATTTCTCAGCGCCCACAGATGAAAGTGGTCAATTTATTAGGGAGACCAGCTTATTCACCGGCGCTATACCATAATATGTGGGGCGCTGAGGTGTAGTGGTGGCGTCGTGCCTTGAAGCCGAAGGGTTCCAGGTTCGCATCCGCCTCAAGTTCTATAAGGGAACTGCTGGCATCACTTGTATTTTAGCTGTGTGGGTCATGATTTTAAAATGTGCAGTTTGCTTTCATAAACTTCATATTAAACTGGTAACCTATTGGCTTAGCGTTCTAAATATTCGCCCAATGCATTATTTTTCGTCAATCCATCTTCTACTTTGGCGTGAATCCTTTTCATCAATACCGTTTTCATTTAGGCAAGAATTCGCTTATCAATCCATCTTCAATTTGAGCAACAATTATTTCTCATCAATCCAACTCCAAATTAAGCATATTTAATCGGTTCATCAATCACTTCCATACATGTAAATATTATTTTTGTCAATCGGACTTCTATTTATCCAGAATTCTTTTCACCAATCCAACTAGTATTGGGCAAAACCAGAATGCTAAAACAAAGAAAAAATAATAATAAATTAGCCACATGTATTCAAATTGACGTTCAACAGGCAAGTGTTTGGGTCAGGCCGAGTGGACCTAGATGTACTTAACTGTTAGTGCTATTCTAAATTAGTGACTTTTCAGATCCTTCACTACTGCTGACCATTGAACAGATGCTAGCACACCATTTAATGTTCTCGTGTATGAACTACTCATGCCACAGATTCAACTCTCTGTTCAAATAGACTTTATCTGTGTGCAAACAGGCGTCCATGCAGCCAGTGATGTATTGATGTACTCCACTTTAACCTCAGTTTCGGTAATCTGCATTTAGGATTTGTTGGCATTGTTTTCAGAAGAATGCAGCTGCTTTCAGTCTACGGGGGCCCGGTAGAGTAATGGATAACACGCTGGCCTAGAGAGCGAGGGGTAGCGAGTTCGAGCCCCCCGTTGGTCGGACATGCTTTGTAGGTTGCTATTAGTGCCGTGTATTGCAGGTTGTCTGTCCAGGTTGATGTTAATTAAGATTACTGCATAGCTTGTACATGTAAAGCACAGTGCGTTTGCAAGCGTTGAATTACAGAAAATTTATTATAACAATTTGTGTTTTGTGTTGACAGTCGAATGGTGGACTGTGCGGAAAAAGAGTCCGTCACCAATTTGCCGCTTTCATGTTCAAATGTAGACGACAGGAGTTGTACATCGTCGGCTAACGTTGCATCCTGCTCTCAATTCGCCGTTGTTCCTTACGATGAAACGATTATACCAGACTTCCACCGGCTGCAACGCAAGTTCGTGTTTGGCAACAACCATCACGTGACGATACAACAGAACTGGGCGGATGGCGGAGTTGCAGCTGTTGTCTGGGATGCAGTGAGTAGCAGATCTGAACTTTCTGGCTGATAGGACAAAAACATTTCTCAAGTATCTTCTGCATCAAAGAAAACTTAGACGGGAAATTGGTTCATCAGTCATTTCCTATTCTGACATTGAATTCATAAATCGCAATCAGTCAAGAAATCTTGATGCTCAAAAACAGTGCTACATAAATTCAAGGTGCTTCAACATTTATTTATGGACCACATATTTATGCAGGGCTGATGAGAGAAATTGTGGAGAGAAATTGTGAGTCCCTAGGCAGTAGACAGAGCAGTGATGGGCCCTAAACTAGCTGAAGACTTTATGAGAAAAATGGTTCTAGGACAATTGATCAAGGGACTCATCAAAGGACAACTCATCATGGTACCAGTGATGTAGTCGAGTCCACCTGAGCCGAGTCCGAGACCGAGTCCGAGTCCAGCCAACCCGAGTCCGAGTCGAGTCCGAGTCCAAAGGGCTTCGAGTCCGAGTCACTAAGGATCAAGTCCGAGTCCGAGTCCAGTAACACCAAGATCCAATGAAACACTCAATAGGCCTATTATGGCATAGAAAAATATCGATACTATAATATGTGTATATAGGCTACATGCGAAAATTTTTATGCAATCTGTCCAAATTGAACTTTAAAAATACTGAATTAGATAAAGTTTTCTTCGATGACCTGGCGAAGTGGAATGTAGATCTATACAAATTCTTCCACTGCCAAACACAAGTTCAACAGGCGCATCTAGTGAAGTAAGTCTCTTATGTTGAGAAATACGGCCAAAACTGCCACCCAAAGGCAATGCCCCTATTAAAGTGAATGTTCGGAGTCTTTGGTACAGAGAAATGGGGCCCATCCACTGTGTCAATATCACCTGCCCTCCAATACCCCAGCACAGACCAACTAAGTGCTACGACATTGCCTGCATGTAGCAATTGACCAATTGTGTGGTAGGCTAGGCCATGGGCGCCCGCAGAATTTTTGCAAGGGGGGGCATAATTTTTGCGACACTCGCGGTTAAATTTTGTTGTTGCAGGAGCTTGAAAAATGCAAAGCTGGAAATTAAGAATACGGGGGTTTTTTTCAAAGAGGTTTCTTATGCAAATTTCTCAATTTCATTTTGTGTATAAATTTTAATACGAATAGTTTCCTTAGAAATTTGTTAAAAAATCAAAAAGTAGATGTCAAAAAGTACTTCCTTAAAGGTGCGCTATATAAGACCATAGAACGAATGAATGAATAAATGAACGAAGAATAGGTGTCAGTTTTCAAGGGGCAAGTGCTCCTCTAGCTGCTTTTAAAGCGCCAATCGAAAGCCAATCGCAGGGCACCAGTTTTATCACATATGCTGCATCGAGTCAGAAGCCTATTCCAAAGTGTAATCAGAAACAGACCCGAGTCTGGTAGTCAGATAGCCAGAGTAGCTGTCAATGCGGGTGTCGTTTAAGAAGGTGGAGGATCTGGGCCGGGATCAGATGAGTGTGGGTATCAATTCTTTTGAACAGATCTCTTTGTCAGTTTTGGGTATAAATCCCGAGGCGCGATAACCAGAGTTCCTTATCCAAGTTTATCTACAGTTTGACCTCCTGGATTTTGTACCGGCAGCTTGCAAAATGGACAAAATAGAGCCTGGCTAATAACAGACTTGGTTTATATAATTACAATGCTGGTGAATAAGCAGATCTCCCTGATGTAATTTCAGTGTACTTTGAGAATTTTTAAATTTTGCATTAGTATTTAATTTTTTGCAGTTGTGATTATTTGCACTACAGCTATAGATTCCATTCAAGTAGACCATAATCGATAGGCCTGCTGCTTGCATGGGCGCCCGCAGGAGGGTTGAAGGCCAACTGCTACAGTTTTTAGAAAGAACTTGAACGTACAAGGCAGAAAGTTATAAGAGAATGTTTATTGCTATAGAGATCTCTAAACGTACATTTCTTACTTTCACTGTCTGTATCATTCGTATTATTGGTGCATTAATGCAAAGAAATTTGTTAAAAGCTCAAAAGTAGTATTTAAAAACATAGGTGCCAATTTTCCAGGGGGGGGGCAAGTGCCCCCCCTTGCCCCTATGTGCGGGCGCCCATGGGCTAGGCCTATCTGATCTATTAACGGAGATGCCCGGTTCGGAGATCAGAGAAGTTCTAATAGCCACCAGCCACAAACAGCCAATTGACACGTCCAATCACTATCTTGATTTCTCTTATTCATAACTCATAAGCACCTAGATAAATTGGAAGTCTATGTCGTATCTGATCAGCATATTAATGCCAAGCTTATTGAGGTGTCAAAATATCAATTTCGATTTCGACCGTATGCATGTCATGGATGCCTGGTTATGTTTGTGTATACATGTATGTAGCCAATCTATAAGCTCAAGTTCAAATATTTCCACTCGCCCCTCCCGTAACCCCACACCGACCATGCATCAAATAGCCCTGTAATTAACCTTGCTCGGTGCCCAGTCATCCGTCACATTACTTCAAAGTCAGGTTGTATTCATGGAGAATCCAGTCCCATAAACCCCTAGGCTGCAAACCTTCAAGGGTTCCTTTGTTTGAGTTGAGTGATGAAGAAAGCAGACGAAATGTCTGAATTGGTTTTGGCAATACAGGTTGTGACCTGTTCCACGGAGATTTCGTGACTCGGTTCCCGAGTCACCGAGTCAAATTTCGAGTCCAGGGCTTCGAGTCCGAGTCCTGACAGTCCGAGTCCGCAGAAAATCGGTCTCGAGTCGGACTCGAGTCTTTTGCCGGACTCGAGTACTACATCACTGCATGGTACATCTCATCAAAGTCTGTTTTATCCAAGAACGAACATAAACAATTAAATCAGGGAAAATTTAATAGAACGAAGCTCAATACCAGAATTGGTTTACTTACACTGTTAATACTAACTTAAATTACTTAATAGCATACAACTTCAGTACAAGTACTAAATTTACGACTGTTGTAACACATGGTAACCTACATTTAAGTCCACTGTATAACTCGAAAAAGTTGATTATACACTCAATAGAGAAATTGACTTAGCTAGTTCAATAGCATACCAGGTACTGCCGTATTTAACAAACTGTTACGTATTTATTTAAGTCCATGATGCACTTTAAAACCGTACTTGTCCGACATATAGTAGCTAAGCGGGGAATTTTTGTAGGGGCATGGGCGCTGAAACTGATACAATTTTTAGTGTAAATAAACAGTTCTTGACACACAAATCAGACTCCGACAATAATTAAGGAACGTGTGAAGTTGTTAGATGATTCGTTTGATGATTCGTTCGATGTGCGTTGTATAATTCTTGATGAATAGTACCTTGATCAGTAGTCCTTTGATCCCTAGATCATGCTGACACACATCTTCATTTCTGTTCGTCTAGGCTGTTGTGCTCGCAGAATATCTTGTCAACAGAGCTTCAACGCTTCTTTCCAGCCGCCAGAAGGTCATTGAACTTGGAGCTGGGACAGGTCTCGCTGGAATCGTTGCTTCTCAGTTGGGTAAGTGCTGGTGGCATCTCTTCCAGTGCTCTCACTTCATTTCTCCATTCTCACTTCACTTCTCCACTCTCACTTCATTTCTCTACTCTCACTTCATTTCTCCATTCTCACTTCATTTCTCCACTCTCACTTCACTTCTCCACTCTCACTTCATTTCTCCACTCTCACTTCACTTCTCTACTCTCACTTCACTTCTCCACTCTCACTTCATTTCTCCACTCTCACTTCATTTCTCCACTCTCACTTCACTTCTCTACTCTCACTTCATTTCTCCACTCTCACTTCACTTCTCCACTCTCACTTCATTTCTCCACTCTCACTTCACTTCTCTACTCTCACTTCACTTCTCCACTCTCACTTCATTTCTCTACTCTCACTTCACTTCTCTACTCTCACTTCATTTCTCCATTCTCACTTCACTTCTCCACTCTCACTTCATTTCTCTACTCTCACTTCATTTCTCCATTCTCACTTCATTTCTCCACTCTCACTTCACTTCTCCCCTCTCACTTCATTTCTCCACTCTCACTTCACTTCTCTACTCTCACTTCACTTCTCCACTCTCACTTCATTTCTCCACTCTCACTTCATTTCTCCATTCTCACTTCATTTCTCCACTCTCACTTCATTTCTCCATTCTCACTTCATTTCTCTACTTTCACTTCATTTCTCCATTCTCACTTCACTTCTCCATTCTCACTTCACTTCTCCACTCTCACTTCACTTCTCCACTCTCACTTCACTTCTCCACTCTCACTTCACTTCTCCACTCTCACTTCACTTCTCTACTCTCACTTCACTTCTCCACTCTCACTTCACTTCTCTACTCTCACTTCACTTCTCTACTCTCACTTCATTTCTCCATTCTCACTTCACTTCTCTACTCTCACTTCATTTCTCCACTCTCTCTTCACTTCTCCACTCTCACTTCACTTCTCTACTCTCACTTCATTTCTCCACTCTCACTTCATTTCTCCATTCTCACTTCACTTCTCTACTCTCACTTCATTTCTCCACTCTCACTTCACTTCTCCACTCTCACTTCACTTCTCTACTCTCACTTCATTTCTCCACTCTCACTTCACTTCTCCACTCTCACTTCATTTCTCCATTCTCACTTCACTTCTCCACTCTCACTTCACTTCTCCACTCTCACTTCACTTCTCCACTCTCACTTCATTTCTCCACTCTCACTTCACTTCTCCACTCTCACTTCACTTCTCTACTCTCACTTCACTTCTCCACTCTCACTTCACTTCTCCACTCTCACTTCACTTCTCTACTCTCACTTCACTTCTCCACTCTCACTTCACTTCTCTACTCTCACTTCATTTCTCTGTTGCATACAAGCATCTAATGCTTGCTCGTTTTGGTGGATTTTCTTAGTTAGCAAATTAATATGCATGATGTAAATTGGAAGATCAAGACATTAGTGGTGGGACAGATGGGTGGTCGAAACAAGAGAGGACATTCCCAAAGGAATGGTAGGACGATATAATGAATGGTAGGACGATATATAGTTGAGTGGTGCATAACATCACTCCAGCAGCTGAGCCACATCAACATTATAGACAGACAATGATGGAAGAACCAAGAGAAAATGGCATCAGACACATGCAGGCGATGAGCCCATGGTTCATGATGATGATGATGATGATGATGATGATGATGATGATGATGATGATGATGATGATGATGATGATGATGATGATGATATAAATGGGTGAAAAATGATAAAAATCATTCCAAAGTGCAGATTGCTGTCTGCATATTCATTCCGCTGTTGTTTTCATTTGACGAGCAATCCATAAACTGAATCCGTTGTTTGTTGTAGGAGCAGACGTTCTTCTCACCGATCGTTCGCTTGCTTTGAAAACATTAAACGACAACATTGAGCTGAACCGTGCAAATGTAACTGGGTCAATCGCAGCGAAAGAGCTGAGTTGGGGCGAACACCTCGACCGCTATCCACAACCATTTGACATTCTACTTGGAGCAGACATCATCTACATAGAGGAGACGTTTGATCAGCTCTTGACAACCATCATGCATCTCTCGAACGCTCAAACGACGATTCTCCTGTCGTGTCGCATTCGATACGAACGCGACAAACGATTTCTCGACAAACTTCGACAATTCTTCAGAGTCGAAGAAATTTTATACGAAGCGAAGAGAGACGTGCATATATATTCTGCCATTCGAAATGATGACTGACAGAGTGTGGCAAGCTTTGTGTTCGAAATTCCATCAATTTCCTTTCTAGAAGCCTGGACAGAGTTGAAGAATGTGGAGTAAGATGAACATCTCAGTGAAGAAAAATGACGGACTTACACTTGGCAATTATTTTGTCAAAATTGGACCAGAACGCAAACTGTCCAGACTGCATAATTTTTACTTGTATGAACAAATGTAGGAAACGTTGGGTATATTTTTGGTTGAATGAAGGTTTTGTGATTTCAGTGATGGCTAGCAATGAAAGTTAATTAACGTATAAAGTGGCTGCTTGGACTGTGCAATATAGTGCGCTGGTTGAGGGACTGTTGACCGAAGGTTGGTGTTGAAATCCCTGAAATTTGGCAGAAATTTGTTTCAAGATTTGTTATTATACCACCTATGTCGCCCAGCTAACTCTGCTAATAATGATTGCACAGACAATATACTGTTGATGGGAAGAAGACATGGCGAGGGAGAGGAAAGGCCATCTGACGTCGTATGCCAAGGATAAGAAACTGAAGAAGTTGCTAACACTTCAGAATCATTCATTCATTCATCCGTTCATTCATTCATTACGAGGATTTATGTAGCACCTTTTCAATGTTACTACTCAGAAGCATTCCCGACCCAACCTTGGCGCTAAACAGAACAGTTTTAACATTGCAATAGAATGTGTAAAAGTGGGAGGGCTGCTGTTCTTAGAAGAGTGGATGTTGCATGTGTATGGTACCATTGCTATCTAGCCTGACACTGCTACCTAAGATGCACATGTTAAAAATCCCGGTACATACATACATGATACAGGTCTATTGGGATCGAGAGCTCTTCTGAGTAGCTGCCTTGAAGGGGAACGCTATATAAATCCTCGTAATGAGTTATTGAATACAACTTCGCTTGCCATCATTCTGGGCCAATACAGCAGTACCTGAGAGGTTCTGTTTTGTTGAATGGTGTCATGCTCAAGTTGAGCGTTATGACATTCAAGCTAACGAGTTGGTCCCAAGGTACTCACCTGGTCACCTGGTGCCGTCAGCTCTTGGAGCTCTGGCGATATTCTTGATGTATCCTCTCCATTGTCTCCTCTCTGTTGTTGCCTCTCTCAGCTCCTCCAAGTTCATGCCAGACTTTTCCTGTACCTCATCCAACCACCTCTTCCTTGGTCTTCCGCGTCTCCTCCTTCCCTCGCCGCATGCCGTCATCAGCTCCTTCTCCAAACCGTTAGATCTCATCACATGGCCGAAGTAGCTCAATTTCCTCCAAGTTGCTGTTTGCTGCAGTGTCTCATCTCTCTCTATTCCGAGCTCCTCACGCACCGATTCGTTAGTTCTCTTCTCCGTCCATGAAATCCTTAACATTTTTCTCCAAATCCACATCTCGCACGCGTTGATTTTCTTTTCCATATCCAGTGTCTTTGTCCATGTTTCGCATCCATATAGGACCACCGGGAAGATCAGTGCTCTTACCAGTCTTTTCTTTGTTTCCCTGCTCACATATTTATCTTTCCAAATATTTCCCAGACCGTTCATTGCCGTTTTTCCCATTGTTACCCTCCGCCTTATTTCCACATCACATCTTCCCTCCTTCTCTAACATAGATCCCAGGAATGTGAAGCTCGATACTACCTCTATCGTTTCTCCATCCACCTCAAAGTTTTCCCATGTTGCAGTTGTCATAACTTTTGTTTTCTTTACATTGAAGTATAGTCCCGCCTTTTCGCTTTCCATCCCGACTCTTCTTATTAACTCGGCCAGGTCGTCCCTCTTACCCGCCAATAATGTCGTATCATCAGCGTACCTCAAATTATTCAGTATTTTCCCCGCTATCCTTACCCCCTCTGTTGCCTCCTCCAATCCAGCCCTCCTCATAATTCTCTCGGCATACAGATTGAACAGGAAAGGGGACAAAATGCACCCCTGCCTCACTCCTTTCCTTATTTTAAATTTCCCTGTGTCTCCATATTCAGTTCTTATAACCGCCTCTTGATCCACGTAAAGGCCTTTCAGTAGGTACTTTCCAAGGTACTAAACATCAAAATTCATTTGCTGTAAGTATAAAAATCCCATTTTTTAACGTCCTGAAGTTTACATTTCCAATGTTAGAAAAAACTTTGACAGTCAATACTCAAGAGCAACATTCATAGCTGTTGTTCAATGTTCATGCATAAAGCGCTGATTCACACAACATTGCCAGCGTTAAACTTTCTATTGAGGTGTTTAAGTGAGTATGTTTTTCGGCACTGCTCACCAGGACCTTGGACAACAGAGACATCTGGCAAGAATGCGTAATTGCTGTGAATGTTCACAAATGAAATCTGAGGGTATACACTGAAAAGCGTTAGTCTTCCAAGGCAAGGAATTGCTTCACTCTTTTTGGCAATGGTAGACTGTTAATTTTCTCGCGAAAGTGCATTCTTCTCGGCGTCAATTGTCTCGCAATTGCCACTCGAATTGTTATCCGACAGACGTGCTGCAGAGACGGCGGCTGCTTCCGACGATGCATAAGAAGCTGAAGCAGTTGTCGCTGGCGGTCAGTCAACTTGTCGAATGTTGTTGTCATTCGCTTGACCCATCCTTCGCAGAAGAGATCAAATCCTGCATCGAGAAGCATCCGAATGAAACTGACGGGCATCTGAGGTTCTTCGAGAAGAATGTAGTCGAGTGGTGGCATGAAGATGTGAGGCAGCGAGCCGGCATGAAGCAACTTCTTGGCCAGGACCCAGTCAGTTTTAGCAAACAGTACGAACGACAATATCGACACATCTACACCAAACGTGTTTGGTTGTTGGACATTGACGGAAGCACCGGCGTCGATGAGCATCTGAGTAGAACGTTCCTTTCCGTTTGTTACGGCCGACATGAGAGCGCTGCACCCGTGCGTGTTTGGAATGTCGGGATCAGCACCTCTCGTCAGAAGCAGTTCAACGATATCGTGATGGTCGTGTGACGCTGCGATGTACAAAGGAGTCGCCAGATTGGTGTCCGGCATGTTTGGATCAGCACCAAAACTCACAAGGTACTCAACGACCTCGCAGTTGCCCCCTCGGCTGGCAGCGCACAGCGGTGTTGTCGATTTGTAAAGAGCATTCAAGTCGTTGCCTGCATTGTGGTAGTTCTTTATCAAATTCAGATTGTCTGGTTCATCAAGGAATTTTGACAGTTTCTTTAGTTCCGAGTGTCGCATCTTCTTCACATTGCCGTCTCGATCGCAGGCGTGTCTTCGCTTTCGCTTCGCATCGATTCTCATGTCCTAGATTAAATCAGAATTACATGCAATGAACATTTCATTCATTCATTTAAGAGATTTTATAGCACCCTTCAAGACCATCTACTCAGAAGCACTCAGTAGAAGAGTATTTCTTAGATGGAAACTTGAACATTTTTTAAATTCAGAAGATCATCCGTCAACTAATGCTGACCAGTACAATCAACTCTTGGCTGGTTCACGTAAATCAACCCATCCGTAAACTAGACTGATTACCCGCTTTCCCAGGTACTCTCGCATCTCCACCATAATGATGAACTTCATTGGCTTC
This sequence comes from Lumbricus terrestris, assembly GCA_949752735.1. Taxonomy (NCBI): domain Eukaryota; kingdom Metazoa; phylum Annelida; class Clitellata; order Crassiclitellata; family Lumbricidae; genus Lumbricus; species Lumbricus terrestris. The sequence continues at coordinate 371,234 of OX457041.1, read as the reverse complement.
TTCTCCGTGCTTCCACACAATTCAGGATTCTCCCTGATCCTCAAGGCTCAGCAGAATCTTGCCCCGAAATATCTGTCTGACGTTATACTTCGGCTCTACTCACATTTTTCCAAGACCAACTACCCACTTCCTTGACCTTTTGGTTCCCAGTTCTAGAACTGCTATGGCTCAGTCTCGATCATTTGCCTCAATTGGTCCTTCTCTTTGGAATGCACTTTCTCCTTGTGTCTGCTCTACATTTCTGTATGGTTGTCTCTCGTCTTCATTCTCTCTTCTGAAATCTGGCTTCTTCTCGTGGGGTCTTGCAGACTTGGAGGTTCGGCCTACTACAGGCGCTTTATAAATGATTAAATACAATACCAACTAACAACATAGAAGATATGTTAATGTCCCGATAACGGTCCCATACGCAAAGGTCGTGTTTTCGACCCATCCACCTCTTGCAACTCGTACATTTTGTGCAATCCCAAGTAAACGTATAAATAAGCTCCTCTACACCACCCCTAACAAAAGTTAATTTGTCAAATTCATCTATAAGACATGTATCCTTGTTAAAAACATATTTGCTAGCTAAAATTTGTAAACTGGTACAGTTTACTGTTCACATCTGAACAAAATTCATTTATGATATATAATCAAATGCCATCGGACGACAACAGGATAATACAGTTTTAGGCTAATGTGGATGTCATAATTAGACATTTATTTTGCGCACGTACATTTTGTCGAGACATCTTCCCCACCATACGCATCCGTGTACACACAAATCGACTAAATTCGGTGACCTCTCCCTCTCTGCGTATGTAATATATGTGCAGCCCTTAAATGAAGTCTGCAGGTCCTGTGTATGAAATTACAACGGTTTGATTTTTTAAATAAACCAATTTTATTAACTCACAATATACATTTACTTTTCGCGATGCAACGTAAATAGTTATGTAGGAAAACAAAATAGAAGAAGTCACCATTTTGCAGTGTTTATCGGGTAGTTTTTTACAGTATATTCCAGGGTAGCCACGACTTGGCTTACGGCGCCGCATTCCATTCATTATTTTTTTAGCGCCCGATTTATAACTATATTATGATCCCTCAGGTTTTAAAAGCAATAAAGGTGTTATTATTAATAATAATATTATTTCCTTTAATATCTTCAACAAACAACATCAGTAACAGGAAAAACAATATACGGCACTATAGGGAAGCAGTAGCTCGAGAGCGCTGGTCGTTAAACTAATAATTAATAATATTCCAAAGAACACAACAGCAAAGCGCCAATGGCAGCTAACATAAATTTTAATAAATTAATGCCCTGAGCGAGGCTTGAACCCGGGTCGCGCCGATGACTCAGTTTAACGGCCAGCGCTCTCTCCACTGAGCTACGATTATGAATCCACATTAGCCTAAAACTGTATTATCCTCTTGTCGTCCGATGGCATTTAACTAAACTGAGAGTCATCCGCGCGACCCGGGTTCATTCAAGCCTCGCTTAGGGCATCAATTTATTTTAAAAAATATATAGCTGCCATTGACGCTTTGCTGTTGTGTTGCTTGACTCGGGTTCTGCTAAAAATAAATATAGCCCCTCCCACTTCTGGCTTGGCCGACAGGAGTTATCCAGCATTTAGGCCATTAGTGTTAATTAAGCTACCGAACCCCCTGCTGTGGGCCGTATTTCGTATAACATGTAATAATAATATTTTCTTTTTAATAACTCAATCTGACACACCGCAGAACGATCACAAGTAGGCCTACATCAGTGGTTCCCAACCTTTTTGGACTTGAGGGCCACTTTTTCTAAGTTGGAGGACACGAGGGCCACTTTTTCTTAGTTGAAGGACATTAGGGGGCCACAAGGTTAAAATCGTATTAACTAAAGGCATATAAAAGTGTTATAATTGATTCAAAATATAATGTTTGATGTTATTTATCGACATTTACATATAATAATTTGTAATAGAAAATAATAATGTGTTCTGTCATGTCCAAATAGTTAATTTTTTCATATATTTTTGATAATTCTTTGAGAGACGAGGGTCATTTTCTGAGGATGCGGGCCATTTTCTTAGGCCTGGCGGGCCACTTTTGGCCCGCGGGCCACGGGTTGGGAACCGCTGGCCTACATGTTATACGAAATACGGCCCACTGTAGCACGACACGCAGATCGGCTTTAGCCTACTGCAGCAGTGGGTTCGGTAACTTAACTAATAATAATAATGATATTCTCTTTATTAACAATCCGGTTGACACACCGCAACCGGTTACAATGTACACTTATGCAATTTAAACAATTCACAAGAACGAAGATCACAGAATACACAAATCTTAACTATATACCAACTGAACAGACAGCTTTGTAATTACACGGCGCTAATTCTTCTTCTTCATGTTCTCTGCCCTACGGCAGGTTCGAACTTACGACGGCGCCACTCTTCCCGGTGTTGAGCCTCTTCTTTCAGTTTCCCATAACCTTCAACCAGCATCCAGTCCAGTAGTTTCTGTCTTTGTCTTCCTCTTTTTCTTTTTCCCTCAGTTCTTCCTTCAATGATCACTTTCAGAAGGGATTCTCCTCTTAGGATGTGTCCTATCCATTTCTACGGCGCTAATAGCAGCCTACAAAGCAAATCCGCCCAACGGGGGCTCGAACTCACTACCTCTCGCTCTCTTGGCCAGCGTGTTAACCAGTCTACTCTACCGGGGCCCCCCAATGGCCTAAGTACTGGATCGATCACTTCTGGTCGGCCAAGCCAGAAGTGGGAGGGGCTATCTTTATTTTTAGCAGAACCCGAGTCAAGCAACACATCAGCAAAGCGCCAGCGGTAGCTAACAGAAAATTCAAATAAATTTTTGCCTGAGCGAGGCTTGAACCCGGGTCCGCGCGGCTGACTCTCAGTTTAACGACCAGCGCTCTCACCACTGAGCTACGGGACCCCACTTGTAATCATTCTACGGTGTGTCAGATTGAGTGATTAAATGAAGATTATTATTATCATGTAATAGCGCCGGTGAACTCTGATAATTATGACTTGTGTGTCAATTAAAGATTTTCGAAGATTTACGTTACATTACACGCATCCCCTAAAATAGCGCATTAGCAATTCTTTGACCTTCATTAAGGATCTTTTGATTGGCGGCGCCATGTTGCTCCCTGGCGTTATGGCAGGACGAGTGTTTTCGCTTTGTTCTGATTTGATGGCTGGATATATTTAGTAATTGTGTTACCAACAGGAAATCGTATAGCATATCTACGACACAATCGAAACCACAGTTTAGCACACATCATCGTTTGATCACCAAAATTAGGTTAGTTTGACATACGAATGAAGTTTCTCTATCTATAACAAAGCATGGTCCGCCATGTCGCAATAATGGATGACACGAGGCGATAGGACGTTCGAACCGACGCGTGTCATTTGACTTTTCTAATGTCACCGAGTCTAAGTTAAGACGTTTTTACAGAATCTCTGCCGTACGTTACAGAAACGGACGAAGCAAGTTTAGAAATGTAATCTGTTCTGATGTTTCGTCATGTTTGCAAAAGCACGAAACCAAACGCGCGTGGTCACGCTGTCCTCTCTCGACTAGGTTCTTGCTGTAGTTGTCAATACAGAAATTAAAAAATTCAGAGTTTATGGTTATTTGTAAGCTTTGCTTCGTATAATGCAAATTACAGAAGCGTGTCGTAGTCTCAGCTCTGTTCATTTCATTCACATCCGGTTATACCTTCTCAACTAAAGTCCGTGACCTTGGTTTCCTTTTGCTCTTCGCATTCACCGTCTAACCCGAGACCGTTATTACCACCTGCGCCAGCTTTGCGCCATTGCCTGTTCACTAACGCAGAACGCCATCACCACCATAGCGTACGGTCTCATCTCAGGCTGATCTGACAATTGCTCTGATTAATCTACTTTGGCGTCACTCTACTGGGTTACTCTAGTGGGTCGAGGCCATGTGCGTCAAGTTAATCTGTGCCCTAAGTTGACGCACATGTCCAGGCACACTCTTCGCTTGGATGGGAATCCAATTGAATAGTTTACCTGGGTCAAATCTTAATATGCTCTGCAGTGCATCTAATTGGACGAATTCCTAATTTTCCAGCTATAAGTTGGAGACATTAAACTGGTTTCCTACCCAGCAGCGTATTGAGAATAGGATCGCTGCTCTACTTCGATAATGGTTGTTGCCCGACTACCTGCGAGAACTTTGTTGCTCCACGGAAAAAAAGGGTTGAGCTGTTGTTCCATTTAATTGAACTGCAACTTTGCAGAATTGAGCGTTTTCCTTGGTGGGCCAAGAAGTCTGTAATTGGCTCGGGCCATTGATGCTACACATGCTTTCTGGGGTCTTACTGAGGCATTTTTATTCAGCTCAAAACTACTTTGCCGTGCTAGAGCCAGGAGTGCCTCTGAGTAGTCCCCTTAAGGAATTGCTATAGAGATGAATGAATAAATGAATGTTTGTGTTCATTTTGTGCGTCAAATAAATAACTTATTTAATTCATAGAGTTTCGGTAATCTTATGTTGTCGTGAACTGTAGAGAGATCATACATGACCTATTGACCTTTGTTGTTGCTTCTGAAGACTGTCTTTGGTGATCAATGTCGACTGGGTGGATATCAATTGGTTCAACAAATGTAGACCAATCAATGTACGTCAGTTGACAGGTTCTGCTCTGACTGTTGCTTCATCTTCTTTGCAGTGACTCATCTCTCTAATGCACTAAGACAACCAATCTCTGTAAATAACCAGAGCTCAAAGAAAACAACAATGACACATGTCCATTGATTTTCAGATACTACCTGTGGTCGTTGATTTGGATCTGTGCACGGCTTACTGCTTGAGCAAGTTAACTGAAGCATACGCCTGAAAGACAGACAGTTCGTGCTGCACAGACTTTTGCCAGCTTATAAAGAAGTGAAACCTTTTGCAGGTTGGTCATATTTTAACGTCTAGGTTTAAGATATATTGTCTGTAAGAAGAGAGTGGAACCATTTTAGGCTAAGCTGCTGTCTCGTAAAATCAGGCTGACATTCGTTAGCATCATTTCTGATAAGTGTTCTGGAACCTTCGATTGCATCATTTAAAGACTTTGTACTGATATTGTTTAACTTCCTACTTGGTTAAATGTGATTTATTTGAATTAGCTTTTTACACAGTTTTGTGGCAGCTGAATAATGAGTATAGTCTCTGAGAGTTGATTGCACTGGTTGCCTTGCAGCAACGAATTCCATGAATGGTTTGTTGGCTACAGCATAACTTGTAAATGTTGCACTTAAGCTGTTTGAGGCAATAGAACAACAAGACTACTTGTGAGGCAGCTCTAGGGAAGCTAGGATCTGCAACGAAGGATGAAAGAGATGAGAGATGAAGAGACATAATTTTCTCTTCTTAAGATAAATGATTTTTGGAAGAACAGCTGACACGGAATGGAATTGAAAAGTTGTTTATGCATATATCAGCATAAGTCAAAAATCCACAGAGTTTGAGAAAATAGAGCAGATGAAGAATTGAAGATGTTGCAGAGGTCGTGAGGTCAACTGAAAGAGATGTGGTAGATTCACTAGGGCTTGGCGGGTTTGCATTTCCAATTCTCGTTTGAATTACCCAGGAATGATGCATGATCAGTGTTTACAGGGTTCTTAAGACTTATTTGTATCAACATGGTTGGACTAGGAACACCTCTGATTAGGCTTCTTGAGGGAACACTGTGTCAGTTCTATTGAAAATTAATGAATGAATGATAATATTGTGGCCGCTGAGCAGACAAATATAATTTCGTACAGGTGCAGTGTAAGTACGGCTGTCCGAAATTAACTGAACTTAATGTTTACTTAAATGACTGATCAATCCATCATCTTTTCACTGGCAGAGAGAGATTCATTCCAGCCTGATGGGGATAATATGTATATAATTTTGACTAATGTTTATGAGTGACAGCATTTGAACTTCAACAATGTTGAGATCTTAAGGTGAACGCATTTTGCATAGCCAGCCATTCACATGCGGTTCCTGCAATTCTCTGTTTGCTAATTTTCTGTTTCATTCTCTCGTCAGCCAGCGATTAATTCTCGTGAATTTCTTTTAAGGATGGAGACTTGCGAAGAAGTTGTGATGACCGAAGATGTTGGGACTTTGCCTGATGTCGACGTCGATGGTGAGTTTCGCTTCAATGTTGAGTTTCACTTCTTTTGACGTCATCTTGTAACGCAGTGATAGACTTAGGTGGTCGGCCATTTCTTTCCGATTACATTTATTCACAAGTCGCTTTGTTGTAAAGATGTCAGAATCTTTCAGATGAAGCATTGAAGCAACTGGAAAAGGGGGAAAACCCAAACCTGACCTTTGCTGAACCAAACCTGACCTTTGCTGAACCAAACCTGACCTTTGCTGAACCAAACCTGACCTTTGCTGAACCAAACCTGACCTTTGCTGAACCAAACCTGACCTTTGCTGAACCAAACCTGACCTTTGCTGTTTGTGGAACTGAACAGCGGATTGTGAGTTTCATGTGATGCATCTGTTTGGATTTGAAGCCATTACCAGCGTGTCACCGATCATACACACACATGTCGTTTTGACATAATTTATGAGGCAGATCTCTTTCTTGATTGTTTTGCTTGACTGGTTGACATTGTTGTAACTTTTGTTGTGCATTTGTCTGTGTTGTCTTATTGACAACGATGTGTTGTGCGTTGCAGTCGTGGGAAGTGCGTTGATGAATGGAATCGTGGAAGAGAAGCTGAAGACAACGGAGACAACGACGGATCTTGTCGTCGAAATGGATGAACTGAAGGTCAACATCGATGACCTAACGCTTCTCGAAAACGGTCAGTCATCATCATCATCATCATCATCATCTTCATCATCATCATCTTCTTCATCATCTTCATCATCATCGTCATCATCTTCATCGTCATCATCTTCATCGTCATCATCTTCATCGTCATCATCGTCATCCTTTCACCCATTTCAAGTCTAGACAATGGACCTAGATCCATCTATTGTCATCAGATGGTTACAAAAGAATAGACTCATCAATGATGCAACCATCAGTTTTCCTGGTCTCCAGTGAATGGTCATGGTTGTTGGTCGGATGTCGTCCTTGTCCAGAATCGTTTTCATTATTCTTTTCCTCAACTCTTTTTATGTTTAGACCCTTTGTTGCAACTTGTCTCAAGTTGGTCTGCTTCTGATTTTTACGTTGCAGTCTTTCTCTCTCATTCACCGGTCAGAGCGAGCGACTGAGTCTTTCTTCTCTCTGCTTTTCCAATGCATCACAATTCTCATAAGCGCTTTCAGTGTCGTTCCATCCATCTGATTTACGTCTGATGAACGATGGTTTTAACATGAAACGTTCATTGCTATTAACAGTCGTTCTCTGTTCTATGATTGTAAAACGTGCTGCTCGAGTTTTAGATTACATTTCGAAGATGCTTTCACGGGTGCCAGTTGATCATGATGCGTAACTTTAGACATTGCAAATAATAATAAAGACAATTTAATAGTATTTATATCGTATCATTACACAGCACAAGGGTGCATGCAAAATATGTCTTTTCGCTGTGGATCATTTTCATTGATTGCAACATTGGATTCTGTGTCTTTATGCAGATGTTGATTGTAGCATTGGATTCTGTGTCATTTATGCAGATGTTGATTGTAGCATTGGATTCTGTGTCTTTATGCAGATGTTGATTGTAGCATTGGATTCTGTGTCTTTATGCAGATGTTGATTGTAGCATTGGATTTTGTGTCTTTATGCAGATGTTGATTGTAACATTGGATTCTGTGTCTTTATGCAGATGTTGATTGTAGCATTGGATTTTGTGTCTTTATGCAGATGTTGATTGTAACATTGGATTCTGTGTCTTTATGCAGATGTTGATTGTAGCATTGGATTTTGTGTCTTTATGCAGATGTTGATTGTAGCATTGGATTTTGTGTCTTTATGCAGATGTTGATTGTAACATTGGATTCTGTGTCTTTATGCAGATGTTGATTGTAACATTGGATTCTGTGTCTTTATGCAGATGTTGATTGTAGCATTGGATTTTGTGTCTTTATGCAGATGTTGATTGTAGCATTGGATTTTGTGTCTTTATGCAGATGTTGATTGTAGCATTGGATTCTGTGTCTTTATGCAGATGTTGATTGTAGCATTGGATTTTGTGTCTTTATGCAGATGTTGATTGTAGCATTGGATTTTGTGTCTTTATGCAGATGTTGATTGTAACATTGGATTCTGTGTCTTTATGCAGATGTTGATTGTAACATTGGATTCTGTGTCTTTATGCAGATGTTGATTGTAGCATTGGATTCTGTGTCTTTATGCAGATGTTGATTGTAGCATTGGATTCTGTGTCTTTATGCAGATGTTGATTGTAACATTGGATTCTGTGTCTTTATGCAGATGTTGATTGTAACATTGGATTCTGTGTCTTTATGCAGATGTTGATTGTAACATTGGATTCTGTGTCTTTTTGCAGATGTTGGTCTTGGCAGTCCAAAAATAAACGAAGCTTTGACCGATGAATTGAAATTTGAACTGAAAACTGTTTTATCAAATCATTTCTCACAGTAAGTCAATGGATCTTCTTCACGTCGTTGATTGTTTCGTCGTTTTATCAGCTTGTGTGAAACTACTTTCTCTCGTCTGGTAATTAATTTGGCAAACTATGCAAAGTTGTTGTTGTGCCATACTGAAAATTTATGTAAACGTCATTCTGATTCGTCTGAATTATGTCTCATTAATTCAGTTCTTTCCTTTTTTAACGATTTTCTTCTGACGTGCAATGTCTACTTCTTTTGAGAATTTGTTAGAAAGTGCCTTTGCAAAACAAATTGAAAGTCGTCATTTATGTAGCACATAGATAATTTATGTAGCACATAGATAATTTATGTAGCACATAGATAATTTATGTAGCACATAGATCATTTATGTAGCACATAGATAATTTATGTAGCACATAGATAATTTATGTCGCACAGATAATTTATGTAGCACATAGATAATTTATGTAGCACATAGATCATTTATGTAGCACATAGATAATTTATGTAGCACATAGATAATTTATGTAGCACATAGATAATTTATGTAGCACATAGATAATTTATGTAGCACATAGATAATTTATGTCGCACATAGATAATTTATGTAGCACATAGATCATTTATGTAGCACATAGATAATTTATGTAGCACATAGATAATTTATGTAGCACATAGATAATTTATGTAGCACATAGATCATTTATGTAGCACATAGATAATTTATGTAGCACATAGATAATTTATGTCGCACAGATAATTTATGTAGCACATAGATAATTTATGTAGCACATAGATCATTTATGTAGCACATAGATAATTTATGTAGCACATAGATAATTTATGTCGCACAGATAATTTATGTAGCACATAGATAATTTATGTAGCACATAGATAATTTATGTCGCACATAGATAATTTATGTAGCACATAGATCATTTATGTAGCACATAGATAATTTATGTAGCACATAGATAATTTATGTAGCACATAGATAATTTATGTAGCACATAGATAATTTATGTAGCACATAGATAATTTATGTAGCACATAGATAATTTATGTAGCACATAGATCATTTATGTAGCACATAGATAATTTATGTAGCACATAGATAATTTATGTCGCACAGATAATTTATGTCGCACAGATAATTTATGTAGCACATAGATAATTTATGTAGCACAAAGATAATTTATGTAGCACATAGATAATTTATGTAGCACATAGATAATTTATGTAGCACATAGATAATTTATGTAGCACATAGATAATTTATGTAGCACATAGATCATTTATGTAGCACATAGATCATTTATGTAGCACATAGATCATTTATGTAGCACATAGATCATTTATGTAGCACATAGATCATTTATGTAGCACATAGATCATTTATGTAGCACATAGATCATTTATGTAGCACATAGATACTTAGAAGTTCATCTCAACGTGACGACGACGACACAAGAGACAGAAATTGAAAAGATGGTCTTCAGCTGCTACTTTCAAGTATTGTATTGTCAGAGAATGTATAGATCAGAGACCCCAGTTCCACATTGGGGGAGGAAGGTCCGACCACTGGTAAAGCTTCCATGTGGTTGTGTGGATGTTATGGTCAAAGATCACATTGCAATGTGTAGTGTAGAATTTCAAAGCAATGTCTGAAATGTTTTGACATCAATTGTCTGTTTGACTAAGGTGAATGTTTCCTTGTGATTACGTCTGTGGATGTTACTATCTTTGTCATGATTTAAAGTTTTTGATCATGTTGTCTCTGCTTGTCATTATTTGATTATGATCATGTTGTCTCTGCTTGTAATGATTCGATTATGATCATGTTGTCTCTGCTTGTCATGATTTGATTATGATCTCTGCTTGTCATGATTTGATTAGAGTCTGATGATTGTGTTGTGTGTTTGCAGTGAGTGTCTGAGTAAGGACAAATTCCTGAGAACTCAGATGGACTACGATCAGTTTATTCCAGTTTCCATCGTTGCTGAGTTGGAGGACGTGAAGAAGATCACGGAGAATCTGACGGCGCAGAGCAAGATGGACGCGATCATAAAGACACTTCAAGGTCAGTGTGGAAGGATGGAGCAGCGGAGAGGGAAGGAAGGATGACCCTCTCATCACTAATGATTCATTCATTCGTTCATTCATTCTTTAGATGCATTTATATGGCACCTCTTCAAGGGACTACTCAGAGGCGCTCCCAACCTCAACGTGGCCAAAATAAAACTGTCTTAAGATGAGAGAGGAAAGCCTGAGAAGGATTTTTAGAAAGGGAGCGGAGTGTCTGAGGAAGACCATTCCAGGTTGAGGGTCCTACCCCTGAGAAAGCACCGTTCTGCATAGTGGAAGTACGAGCAAAAGGGACTGAGAGCAGACTTTGTTCAGTCGAACGAAGTGAGCAGAAATGGTGAGAACTATAAGAGTAGGGCTACAGAGCTCACAAAGGTAGGCAGAAGAAGCCTAGCATGCAGCACCAAACTAGAATAGATATCCTATGCTCAATTTGCTGCTTGAGTGGGAGCCAGTGGAGAACGTCATGCATATAGCTGGAGATGTGGCTGAATTTGGGTATGCATAATTTGATCATTTAATACTGATTATCTAAATGCAGAGATTCTCTTTAAGTTTTGACTTTGCACAAGAAACAGATTTTCACTTAATATAGACAAGGGAATGTACACTTTACAGCAGCTCTACAGTGAGTTCTTCTGATTATAAGTAAGTAAGTCACGATGGCGTTCTGCGATCTCAGATGCTTCAGTGTTCTTCCTATGGATGATTAGTAATGATTGATGCGTTTTTGTTTATTGGAGTTGGTTGTACGTAATTCTTGTTGTCTAGGAATTGCCTGTTGTTCTATAAGTCCACTTCGATGAACAATGCAGACCTGAAGTTTTGCAAAAGTCTTAATGTGCGTTTGTTTTGCTTAAGTGTGAATTGTTTTGTGATTTTTCTTCTGTTTAGAAATAAAGTTTGTGCAGCTAAGCGATGCAAACGAGAAAGTACGACGTGTGATCGAACGTTCAACGCTGATGCTGAGAGAGATTCCATCGTCGGTTTCAGAGAAGGTCCGTCTCCTCTTTGTTGCGTCGACTAATAATATGTTGAGATTTCTTAATACAGATGGGAATGAATTGTTTTGTTTCCGTCGGCTGCTAATAATCTGGGTTCCAAGTCTTGATGTTCATTGGTAAAGCTTTTCCGGGCAAAGTTGCTTTCCTAAAAACTTAATTTCAACTGATGTCTATGAAGAACGTTGATAGACATGGAGCAGCATTTGACTTTCATTTTGATGTTTCCACCACTTCGTTTGTGATGCTGAACAATTAAAGGAAACTAATCTTTTCACTGATAATTATGTTTTTGAAGGATTGTCTGTATGATTAGAATCAATCGAATATCAACAATGACAACAATGAGAACAGTTGTTTGGTTGTGATGCAGGAGATCCGTGGCATCTTCACGGGCGACGGTTGTCCTCCGATGATCTCATGCGAATACGTTGTCAATGACAACTGGTACGTTCACTTTGGCAGCGAAGACGATGCAAACAGAGCGTATCGATTTGTGAAAGAAACGAAGAAAACCTTCCTCGACAAACCGATCATGGTTCGTCAAAATCAGATGATTCTTCTGCGCCTCGTGTGTGTCTAGTGTGTGTGATTCTGCAGACAGCTGGGCAGACTTTGCTGTTCAAGTGCATGTGGCAGCATTGTGGCACTGTACTTGCAAGCTATTATATTAAATCAGAAATTCAATTCATTCTTAAAAAGGAACAGAATTCATTCTTAAAAAGTATTTTCATCATTAGCAAGAGAAGGACTGATAAAAGATTGACAGAGTCATATTAACAGAATGACAGAGACAGAGGGAGGTTGAGTTGAGTTGAGTTATTGGTGTGCTGCATAAATTTTTTGTGATGTCTTAGAAATGAAAATCTGGTTGAGGAGAAGTGTTAATGTTGTCAAACTATATGTGATGACACTGAGTTTGACATCAAGCGACGTTAACTGATCATGTCTTGTTGTGACGCGTATAAAAGAAGGAAGACCACTTTTTCATTCATTCATTCATTCATTCAAGAATTTATATAGCGCTTCTTCAAGGCGACTACTCAGAAGCGCTCCCGACTCTAGCACGGCAAAAAAGGACAGTTTTGAGTTTATTAAGAAATGTTCCAGTAATAACCCCAGCAAGTAGACGTAGTTCCTGTGGAAGCTCATTCCACACAACTGGGCCGATCACAGAAAAGGCTCTATGCTGCATCGTTGCAGTTCGTGCAAAAGGGACCAATAGCAATCCCTTCTGTGCAGAGCGGAGGGGGCGGTGGTCTAGGATACTAGTGGAGCAACAAAGCTCTTGCAAGTACTGTGGGGCGATTCCAAGCTGGCATTGCCTAACTAGGGCAGCGATCCTAAATTCAATGCGCTGCCGAGTAGGAAGCCAGTGTAATGTCTCCAGCATATAGCTGGACACATGATCAAATTTAGGGATATGTCCAATTAAACGTGCTGCAGAGCGTAAGACTCTGTTTAAGCACATTATTCGATTGGATGGGAGGCCAGAGTAGAGTGACGAGCAATAGTCAAGACGGGAAGTAATGAAGGAATGGACCAGAGTGGTGACAGCACTAGATGTCAGTGAACGAGCAATTGTGCGAAGCTGAAAGAATAATTCTCGAGATAACAGCAACATTATCTGTATTTTGATATGTTTTTTATGTTTCAGGCGAGGTTTAAGGGAAAGTCCGCACTGACTGGCAGCTACATACTTCAGAATTCTGAGAATGGACCGGTCTGTCCCCCACCCGTCCAGGCTGCAGCAGCTGCCCAGGCTCCACCTCTTGTCCAACCTACGACAGCCAATACATATCTCGGATATTTCCCATCCAGTTATGGCTATGGCTACGCAGACCAGGTGAGAAATGACGACCAATCAACCGTTTTAATTGTCAGAGTTCTAATAAAGGGAGAGTGTCTCCACTGTCTCCTCATTTGATTGTCATACATTTAATCTACAGATGACAACAGTTGGTCAAAGAGAAGCACAAAACAAGGACATTGTTTGTCAAATGATGATTGGAGAAATTATGCGTTTTCTTTTTTTCATTTGAACTTTCATTGCTTGGTTTCTTGTTTCAGTCTCTGCCGTATTACAGTGCCGATTGTAACACATTTGTCCGTGCCTTTCCAAGCGCCTGCCCTATTGGGGTGAGTAGTTCATGGGGACGAGTTGACTCTTACACAAAACCAGTTTAAGTGATTTCTACACTGTTGCAGGAATTATCTCACATCCAATGTTTGGTCAGTAATTTTGCACCAGTTGTGGAGATGTATTTCTTGGATGATTTCGCTGTCTTCACAATTAATTTTGTTTAGTCATTAACCCTTTACCTGTTTGCCCCGAGAATATCCGCTGAAAACACAGGCTTAACAGGAGAAATGAACGGGTAAAGGGTTAATTTTTCTCTCAGTGGAATATTTCCAGCCAACAGATTGGCAAATATTGAAGTGATGTTGGTTGAACATAGATGAACTGTGTGTAAAGTGTAAATGTTGTTCATGTATTGATTTTGATAAAATATCCACTATGTCGCTTTGTGATTTGCGATTGAAATGGGACACAATTCATTACCGTTTGAATGACATCTACGAAAAAAGTTGCATTGACAGAACAACAGAGATTGAGATGAATGAACAGAAACAGACAACGACAAAATTGCAGAACTTCGCTCGTCTCTCTGACTCATCTGCATTTTCTGCGTTGATGAATTGGTTTCATTTTTTTCTGTTGATGCAGAATTGTGCTGCGGCTGTGATGCCATTCAACTGCTACTATCCAACGGGTGGAGAAAACCACCAGACAACCGTTGAACTGATCAACGCAAGACAACGGTAAAACATCTTTCATCACAGATCATCGTTGTCGTCGTTGTCATGTTGTTTTGTCTGAATTGCAACGAGGGTAAATCTGTTGAAATGCAACGCAAACATTTGTTGGATTCGGATTTAGACATACTACGTTTTCCCGTTTTAGTGTTTGTCAGAGCCACTATTTTGAGTAATGTGACCAATTTTTTTAACAGATGAGCAAGTGAGCATCTTAATGCACTCTAACTTCACTGGTATGAGAAAGGATCCTTGTTCAGAGCGTCTTAGACTGAACTATGAAAATGTTCAATACATGCATGCAAGTGCACATGCAAATGTATGTGCAATTGTACATTCAAATGTATGTGCAAGTGCACATGCAAATGTATGTGCAATTGTACGTTGAAATGTATGTGCAATTATTTGTGCAAGCGTACATGCAGGTGTACATGCTTGCAGGTGTTGATTCATATTTACAAGTTTGCAGAGGAGTGAGATGTGTGCAGAGTTCCATTAAGTGTGAAGCTGGTTGAAACACTTGGATGATTTTTTGCTGACAGAGAGAGAGAAGAGAGAGGGGGAGACAGAGAAGAGAGGGAGAAGAGAAGAGAGGGAGGGGAGGGGAGACGGAGAGAAGAGAAGAAGAGACACAGACAGATTGAGAGACGTCTAATTTTGATGTTGATGAGAATTGATGTTGATAGGAAGCCGCATCCACGCTTCGGAGGCA
This sequence comes from Lumbricus terrestris, assembly GCA_949752735.1. NCBI lineage: Eukaryota > Metazoa > Annelida > Clitellata > Crassiclitellata > Lumbricidae > Lumbricus > Lumbricus terrestris. The sequence continues at coordinate 356,072 of OX457041.1, read as the reverse complement.
GTAGCAGTGGCACGAGCAGTGGATACTACGGCGGCGGCCGATCGTCAGACCAACCGATGCATGACCATAAGCAACCTCCGAGGTTCAACCGGAAACGATCGGAGGGAGGAGGAGGAGGAGGAGCGCCACCTGCTGACAACAGAGACGGCAGCGAAGCTCACCAACCGACAAATACATCGACGACGACATCAGAGAACACTGCGAACACATCTGCCAATCGCCTGCCATTGACATCACGACATGACGCAAGCAGCAACAGTCATACGTCACATGTTGCGAGTGACACTCGGCCCTCTGGTGGTGGTGGCGGCGGTGGCAGATACGGACCAAGGTAGACTTCATTGTATGAGTATGGCTATACTTGATTAAATACACAAGTATTCTCTCTTTTGACTGAATCAGGATCATAGATCTGCTTTCTTTGTGATATTATTTAAAAACCTTTGCTCCTCAGTTCTCATCTCTCAGATTTCAGCTTTGCTTCTCCAGTCACATGTTTTGAATTGTGATTAAGTCTGGAGTGACCGGACGTTCGGCTTTAAGGTTTTGAAGAAGAATCGAGCGACGATCTATTCTGAATAAGCCACGACTCTTGAGTTCATGTGATATTGATTGTTGAACCTGAATAATCTCATCACAGATATCGGAATGTCATGAAGAAGGCATTTAATATAGACATTCACACAAGCTACACACACACTAATCACTAACCAACAGAATGGATTGACATCCTGTGTCTGTTATCTGTTGCACAAATTGCGTTCTTCTTTGAAATCTGTTTCAGACGAGGAGGAGGCGGTGGTGGTGGTGGTGGTGGTGGTAGTGGAAGAGGAGGAGGAGGAGGAAGACGAAGTCGGTGGAATCAGGAAATTGGCACCAGCAGCACTAAGGTGAGTACGGAAGACAAGAGATGAGGAGGAGGAAGGAGTGGCACTGAATAGTAGTGAAGAGCGGCATATTTCTAACGCGATCCGGGACCAGCTTCAGACAGAGGCTTGGAATAGGCGAGCGCATCAAGTTCAAACTTTGCATCCTGATGCACAAATACCTGAACAACCGTGCACAACCCTACCTCGTGGACAGCATCAGATCGCTGGCAGACGATCCCAGTAGGTCAAGTCTGCGGTCGGCCAAGGCTGCCAACGTAGCCGTCCCTGCAACAAAAACCAAAGCGGGTGATGGTGCCTTTCGGGTCGCTAGCCCACGCGCCTGGAACAGTCTTCCGACATCAATTCAAGAAAGAAAAATTCAATCTGCTTTTATGGAACAGTCAAAGCTGCACCTGCTTTCGATCTGTTTGCATTTCATGATAACGTTTTACAATAGTATTATTATGTCTGTACAGCATCGTAGAAGTAGCTTGCTACCGACGATGCTATATAAATTGTCTTGATTCCAATTACAAGAGCTACTACTAATGGAACTGCAAATAAACTGCTTTGTCTTAAGTATTATCTGATCACTGTCGTATTGGCTCTTCTGTTGACTACCGAGGTGATGACGCTGCTAGACATGAGTGCCATCATAAGACTGGACATTGAAATCTATTTTCCAGTGGTAAAATTTGTCTGAATATTTAAGTGAGACGGTAGGTGTTGACAGGTCTTTAGACTGCATCTGAGACAATGCTATTTGTAGACAATGCTATTCGTAGACAATGCTATTTGTAGACAATGCATAGAAATATGTTGTTTGACTTCTTGAAAATGGATTTTTCCTGAATTTTTCTGTTAGCTGTGAACTGTCTAAATTTCTTGATGAGTTCCGTGTTTTTTCTTGAATATTGTTGTTGTAGCGTCGTGGATCTGACGGCGGAGGAGGTCAGAAGACAACGACTTCGTTTGAACTGGAGACAAGTTCTTTTCCACCGTTGTCCAGTGCAAAGGTCACCCATCATCTCACTCGCAATTCATCTTCGCTTCAGTTACTCGCAATTCATCTTCGCTTCAGTTACTTGCAATTCATCTTCGCTTCAGTTACTTGCAATTCATCTTCGCTTCAGTTACTTGCAATTCATCTTCGCTTCAGTTACTCGCAATTCATCTTCGCTTCAGTTACTTGCAATTCATCTTCGCTTCAGTTACTCGCAATTCATCTTCGCTTCAGTTACTTGCAATTCATCTTCGCTTCAGTTACTTGCAATTCATCTTCGCTTCAGTTACTCGCAATTCATCTTCGCTTCAGTTACTCGCAATTCATCTTCGCTTCAGTTACTCGCAATTCATCTTCGCTTCAGTTACTCGCAATTCATCTTCGCTTCAGTTACTCGCAATTCGTTTTCGTTTACTTCTCATCAACATTCAACAGACTGACAACTTTCTTAGAAATGCGTCGACTTTTCTCAACAACAATCTTTGATGTGCAGAATTTTTTTCCAACATTTAGTTCCTTTGCTGACAGCTTTTCAGCTGAAATGCAATGAAATTGCAGATATCCTGGTTTCTCAATTTGTTTTTAAGCGATTGAGTCCTTCTTTTCTCACTAGTTTAGTTGTTCTTCTCGTCATATGTCTACAACTTGTGATCTTTCGTTTCATCGCAGGCCACTCTAATTCCTGCTCCGATCATCGCCATAGCAACGACGACCTGTGACGCCAAAATCCAGGTCGCTCCCGTGGCAACCGTGGAACGCTCCGTTTCGTAAGTGGACGTCATCCGATATTTTGCTCATTCATATTCGGTCATTCATTCCATAGTTGTAAAAAAACGTTTTTTTCGTTTTTTATTCTCTCCCAAAAAACGTCGTTTTTTTCGTTTTTTATTTTTCCCATCGTTTTTTATCGTTTTTTATTTTTTCTTTAACTTTATTTATTCATTTACTTTCTGTTATCATTCTCCTTAAATTTAATTTTTTCTGATATTCCTTATGTTTTCCGCCAACTCTCAACGATTCAGCTAACTAAAGTCATTATTTCATCGTTTAACATCATCATTTAAGAGATTGCCTGCGTGAAGTAGGTTCCTAATCAATTTTTTCAAGGTTAAAATGCGGTTTTAGATGTAGCAAAGTCAAATTATTTACCGTTTCCGTTTTTTATCGTTTTTTTGTCGTTTTTTATTTTTTCGAAAAAAACGACGTTTTTTACCGTTTTTTATTCCGTTTCCATCGTTTTTTACATCTATGATTCATTCATTCAGTCTATGGATTTATATAGCGCCCCTTCCAAGATATATCTACTCAGAGGCACTCCCAGCCATGGCGAAGGAAAAAAGACTTGAGAGATTTAGATTTATTTAGTTTGATTGGTAAGATGTAAGAAATGCAGCTTTGAAATGAGGTCATTTCAGATGAACAACCTACAACCGAGAAAGCTCAACATTGTCTGGCAGCTAAGCGAGCGCGTGGAACTAAAGAGTTGCCCCTTCATAGGAGAGCGAAGAGACCAATGCGCTTCAATGTCAGAGACTGGGCAACAGAGATCGCATAATGCATGTAGGTAAGATGGAGTACATCCAATGATGTAGTGTGAAAGCAGAGCAGCAATCTAACTCGAGATATGTTGGGCTACAGGACACCAATGCAAAACATCATGCAAAACATTGTGCAGCACATCATGCAAAACATCATGCATGTATTGTAGGCAGAGACAGGAGAATTCGGAATTCGCCCAACCTGATCTAATCGTCCCAGAACCCCAAGGGGTCAGCAAGGATCGAGCAACAATGGTCAATTCAACTTGTAGGAAAGGCATGAACAGGCAAAACTAGCGGGTCGTGAGAAAGAGAGAGAGAGCAAACACTCGGAGTTGACGAAGCTGATAGTAACAGCTTCGAGTTATTATATATTAACATGTTGAGAGAGACTAAGTTCACGGTCAAGGGTGACACCCAGGTCACAGACTGTGATGGAGAAACTATTGTCAGGGAAAATTTGAGCAGGTTGGAGCGAATCAATATTCTTAAGTTGCCGAACAGCGGTTGTTGTGTCTCTGCTGCTTCTGTCAGCATTGTTTTATTTCATCTTTTGTTTCTACATGTGCTTCTGTCAACATTGTTTTATATCATCTTTTGTTTCCACATGTGCTTGTTTCAGCATTGTTCTATTTGATCACTTGTTTCTACATGTGCTTCTGTCAGCATTGTTTTATTTCATCTTTTGTTTCTACATGTGCTTCTGTCAGCATTGTTTTATTTGATCACTTGTTTCTACATGTGCTTCTGTCAGCATTGTTTTATTTCATCTTTTGTTTCTACATGTGCTTCTGTCAGCATTGTTTTATATCATCTTTTGTTTCCACATGTGCTTCTGTCGGCATTGTTTTATTTCATCTTTTGTTTCTACATGTGCTTCTGTCAACATTGTTTTATATCATCTTTTGTTTCCACATGTGCTTCTGTCAGCATTGTTCTATTTCATCTTTTGTTTCTACATGTGCTTCTGTCAGCATTGTTTTATATCATCTTTTGTTTCCACATGTGCTTCTGTCAGCATTGTTTTATTTCATCTTTTGTTTCTACATGTGCTTCTGTCAGCATTGTTTTATTTCATCTTTTGTTTCTACATGTGCTTCTGTCAGCATTGTTTTATTTCATCTTTTGTTTCTACATGTGCTTCTGTCAGCATTGTTTTATTTGATCACTTGTTTCTACATGTGCTTCTGTCAGCATTGTTTTATTTCATCTTTTGTTTCTACATGTGCTTCTGTCAACATTGTTTTATATCATCTTTTGTTTCCACATGTGCTTCTGTCAGCATTGTTTTATTTCATCTTTTGTTTCTACATGTGCTTCTGTCAGCATTGTTTTATTTCATCTTTTGTTTCTACATGTGCTTCTGTCAGCATTGTTTTATATCATCTTTTGTTTCCACATGTGCTTCTGTCAGCATTGTTTTATTTCATCTTTTGTTTCTACATGTGCTTCTGTCAGCATTGTTTTATTTCATCTTTTGTTTCTACATGTGCTTCTGTCAGCATTGTTTTATTTCATCTTTTGTTTCTACATGTGCTTCTGTTCAGATGTTCATTATGAGTTGCTATTGTCTTTGATGGATGGAATCATTTTTTATTGTTGCTAGAAACCGAGTCGACCAATCAACCGCGACTGATGCTAGCGATCTGGATGCGATGGCGCCTCATCCTCCGACTCATCATCCGGTGGATCATCCTCCTGTCGTCGCATCATCACCAAAGGAAGCAATTGTAAGTGAAGCGTTTGATGTCTCGGATGTTGTAGATTCAAAGAAACGCTTGAAGACTACGTTTCTATGTCGGATGATTTGGTTGAAACGTGGTTTAATGTTCATCTTTCGTCGGAATTTGTCTTCTCATTCTTACGCAATATTTATCTGTCATTAAAAGTTGACTGCTTCATGCATGGTGGATGGGTGGGTGAGTGGGTTTGTCTGTTGAGACAAGATGTTCTATTGTCTGATGACGTTGTTTCTGTGTTACAGCCGTCGTCAACATCAAAATTCAGTTATGCTCAAATTGCGAAACGTATGAAAGAACCGACGTCGAGACTTGACATTTCCACGGATGCATCGTCAGCCACGTCTGCCACTCCTTCGTCCGCCAACACAGACAAATCCGACGCACAGCCACCGTCGTCCTCCTCCTCCACTGCCGGACGATGGGAAAGAACGCGAAATGAGACGAAAGTGAACAGCAGCAGCAGCAACAGCCAATCGACATTGCCGGCCGCCAAGAAGATCGATGATGAACCAAAGGAATGGAGGAGTTACCGTCCACGCAACCGACCACAGAGACCCATCCCCCAACCAGGACCAGGGCCCCAACCAGGACCAGGGAATTTGAATCCCAAGGAAAGGCAGTAGACCAATGGATGGGGAGTGGGATAGAATGTCTAGAGTGGAAGAAGGACTGGAATAATGTTGGATGATGTTAGAAGGTCGTAAGCAGACGTTTGATATATATTACAAGATGAGACATCTTGCAGAGCTGGTCAACTGCGGTCAATGATCCACTGCGACAAACATCGTCGCTGTTTTCAATCATCTGCTTCGATGTGTTTTCATGCATAAAGAAGCTGTAAATGTAGATGTGAGACCTCTGACTTTTCTAGCCTGGAAATGGAAACGTTAGGAAACTGGTGTGACTGACTTTGTATCCAATCCATTGTCTTTATCTCTGCCGCGGAATGGTTGGCCTTCGTCGTTTTGGATGAATCGAATGAGGAGGGTGCAGAGAAGACGAGAGAAGATGAAATTGTGGCCGTTGATTTGTGAGAGAATTTCATCGTATGATGAGTTGCCATTCAACGAAAGCAGAGTTGATGAAATAATTGCGAAGAAGGAAGGAAATCGATTTCTTTGCTGTTTGATGCATTGCAAGATTTTGCGTTGGATGAGACAAATGAATCGTATGAAATTCATTCATTCATTGAATAGTGTTTGAAATAAGGATGATCAGCGACGTTATGTGATGACCTATCTATATATAGAAATATATTTTGATCTCTGACGTTATTCAAGATTAAGTGAAGAATTTGAGTGGTGACTATTTCTCGCAGTTGTAAGTTTCATCAGCAGCATTTTCTCCTACTCGTAAACGGATTGTACAGATTTTGAGCGTCACCAGTTTTCCGACTGTGCAGATGGTATTAACTGTGCAAGTGAAGTTGGTAGACTGGTGATTTTTCTTATTTAGTTTGACAAGAAATTCCATAACTCTGAAGTTGTGCAAAATGTTGGAATTTGTTATTTGAATGATTCTGGCTGATATGACGGTTTTTTGCATTTTTAGCAGTCGAAAAATCTTGTGTAGATGATTTTTGACTTGTTAAAATCCATTTATTTTAATTTTTTTTAAATCTTAAGTTTTGCTGCGTTAATATCAGTTTCGTGATTGTTGCCTTAAGGTTATATGGTGTCACCAGATTGAATCTGTTGCGGTTTGTCTAGATGCGTTTGGTCGTCTCATGTGATGATGATGAGAAGTAGGATGCTGCTGCTGCTGCTGCTGCTGACACCTGTGGCAGTCGACTTTGTTTTTCGTTGGCTGATCTTTGCAGTCGACGTTGATTCAAATTCAATTGTCGCTGATTTGCTTCAATGTAGAAACGAGTGTGAAAATCAGGTGATGACTGTTCATGATGGTCTTGTGCTTTTAAAATGTGCGCATCCAGCGTTTTAACGACATTTCGTCTATTTGTGGAATGATGTTTAAGGTTTTGTTAGGGAAAGTTAAGCGGCGGCATTGGGGAGGGATGGTTTGTCTGCTTACTTTGCCCATACTTATCTTAATGGGCTGTACGTGTATTACATTTGCTGGGAGGGGAGGTGTCCTTGGATTTAGGCAAGTTGCATACGATGGGGTGGGGACCTTGACAAAATGTATATATGCAAATAATTATTTCTTATTATGATGTTCACATAATTAGCATAAATATTGTATTTATAACTCTGTCTTATTATCCAATGGTCAGTCATCCAATTGCATCAATGGCATCAATGGCATCAATGTCATCGAATGGCATCAATGTCATCAAATGTCATCGAATGACTTTCGATTACAATTAGAATTAAATTTCGTTCAGATCTAAGCAGTAAACAAAATAAATATTATTAGCAAATATGATGTTTAACAAAAATAAATATTATTAGCAAATATGATGTTTAACAAAAATAAATGTTTGTAGTCTGCAGTAAAATAAATGTTTTATAGATAACTTTCGCTAATTAACTTTTTAAGGAGAGGAGGAAGAGAAGCTTATTTGTGTGTACGCTCCTACACGGTTCCACAAAATGTATGAATTGCAACGAGGGAGGGGTAGAAAATTATATTTTTGGGTGGGGCGTGTGTGAAATATGATTTAGGGTTAGGTGGATGGGTTTGTGAAATTAGGGTTAGGTGGGGTGGGGTTTGTGAAAGATGGGTGTGCTCTTGTGGAATATATTGAGTTTATTTCTGTGTTTGATTATTGAAGTGAGTGGAACGGTTGTTGTTGGTCGAGTGAGGCTGAGGCGATGAATTGAACGATCACTGATTAGATTTGATGTAAAGTTTTGACGTTGAAAAGTGTATCGAGTTGTAAAGAACAAATGGAATTTGCTGCTTTGAGATGTTTAGTTGTTTAGCTCTTTGTAATCTGACGTTTGTCTTGTCCTTTGTCTTTTTTGATGGCTATGTGTAGGGTTTTTGAATGAATCTGTGTACCCCCCTCCTTACCCTCAGATCTCGGCTCTTAATGGAGGGACAGGGGCCTGTGTCATTCCTGCTACCAGTTGAGGCTGATATAAGTTAGAGTATTTAAAATGGGAAATCCCATCGCAACATTCGTTTTTCTTGTTGCGTTGCTTTTCAGGGCAATCCTGCATCACACACGCTCGATGCAATTGCACGTTTCGCGTCTCATCTCTTGTCTTGTGCTCAGCAATCACACCTTTGTCTCGTCTTAGACTCATTTTAGAGTCATTTCAGGCAGGGGGAATCCATTGCGTTTGTCAGTTGGTTGCAGTAACTTCAATATGCTTTGAATTTTATTTCTTTGTAAATGCTTATGATTCTGTAGAATGCATTGCTTGAGATCTAACATTGTTTTAATGTTATGGGTTTTAGGGTAATGTGATTCAGTGTAATGTTATCTGAACAAGGATTTACTTGATGTGGTCTGCACTTTATCCGAAGCGTTGTCTGTAATCTACGATGTCATTTGAAAGTTATTTCTTTGAATAGCGTTTTCAGATGTCAGCCAATCATTAGCTTTAATACCTAGCAGCCAGTGTGTGTGTGTGTGTCTGTATATACAAATTTGATTGCATAGCATATGTGGTATAATCGCATCTTCTACTCTCTGTCTATTCGTGAATTCTTTGCGTCATCTGATTTCTCTCCTTTTCTGAACTAACTAATTGCCTTCATCGTCGAATCATTCGTTTCACTCATTCATTGTTTAGCAAATACAAAAGAAATGAATTGTTATGTGATTCCATTGTCCTCTTCTTCCTCTGCATTGTGTCGTTCATTTTATACTAGCGCTGTTAAATTCATGATCAGTTGTTTACTTTCTGACGGAATTGACAGATAAAGACGCAGTTAGATGGACTGAATTGGAAGCAAACAGCTGGAGCTGGTTACCATTTTTCTGGTTGACATTGACATTGCTGCTTGAAGGTCATCCAATACATAGAGGATATCTTCCGCACATGTCACGTGCTTTTGCGCCTTCCATTCTATCCGAAATCAATTTTCTGGACGGATCTAAAACCCTTTATGAAGCACCTTTTTCTTAGATATATTATTCTCTCGAGCTGCAAGGTCGCTCTTTTCCTTTCCTCTTCTATGCGGAGGTCATAATATAGGCAGGCCCGTCGAGAGGGTGCAGGGGGGGCTGCAACTGCCCAGGGGTCCGGCGACTTTTAGGGGGCCGGGCTACACTATAATATTTTTCATATGTTGATTACGGCCGGCGGACCCAGCCTATAATCACTTATGTGACTTAGCCTATAGAAAGCTTACGAGTTCTGCCGTTTAGAATAATAGCCTAATATTACTATCACAAGTATACAACTGTTCAAGTTTCTTTCCAATCATATGGACACGCTCACTTCCGTCTCAGAACGCTCTTCTACGGCATCATAATTCCAAAAAATGACATTATAAATTAGACTAAAGGCTAATGAAAATACTGAAATTATAGAAACTGTAAAAGGCTTGGTGTTTATGTTGGTACTCTACCTCCAGGGCCCTTGACTGCACAAGCGAATGAGACCGTGTAGAATTAGGCTATAACATAAGAAACGGTCCTCCTAGACATCCGGACAATTTACCATGCGATAACAATGAGCATTTCCGAAGCGCATTTTAAAGGTTCCCAGACAAAGATCACAAAATGGATACCAGGATATCACACGCTTCTGCATCCAGAAGAGGTTGCTTTTTGATTAGACCACGATATCATAGGTTTTTTTTTATTTGAAAGTTAAATTCTTAACATTTCAGGAACTTATTTGAATCGCAATTATACGCATTATCGTACATCAAATTTGCTATAAAATGTCTTAAAGACCCATTGCTTGCCATTGCCTGTCGTCATGGGGGGGGGGGCAAATGCCCCCCAAATTTTGGGCAAAAACTTTTTCGAGCAAGCAGACCCGGGAAATGACTAAAAAAAAGGTCATCAACTTTTCGGGCAAGTCTGTTTTTCGGGCAAGCAGACCGGGAAATGACTAAGAAAAAGGTCGTCAACTTTTTCTGGGAAAAGTTGTATTTTCCACGAGATTTCAGGATTTAATTTTCGGGCAGAAGTTAAATCTTTGCTCTCCCCACTGCTGAAATCTCCCGTAGGGCCTACGCCTATGCCTGTCGTCAAGCCTGTGACACTCTTCGTGTACAAAGCATGTGCACAGTAACTTGATCTCGTATAACATGCAGGTGAAGACACATGCAGTTAGGCATTCAGCATAATTATCTGCTTGATAAAGACTAGATCAGGGGTCTCAAACACGCGGGCCGCATGCGGCCCGCGAACCCGATTAATGCGGCCCGCGAACAGCGCTAGCCTCCTGGTTTTTGATTTAAAAAAATTAGAAATCGGTTGAAAAGAATTTTGCAGTTCTTTTACGATTTGAAAACAGATTTAAACTGCTTTCTACTCCTTTTGCTGTGGACATTGAGTCCACAACAGCAAATATTAGGCTATAAGCATAGGCTAATGTGTTAGATCGATTTACTGGACCTTCAGTGCGATGCAACGCCGAAGCAGAAGTATGCTACAGCGAAGTTTATGCCGGTGTCGCAAAGTGGAATATATCCGTAATAATATTGTACGTAGGCCTATCTCCCCATATGATGAGAAGTTGAAAAATGTCACTTCCGCGTGTGTTTATTTTTGCAAATTAATTAACTTCCATTTGCTTGGTTTTGAACAATGACACTATTAAACCCTATGTTTATTCCTATAATTTTGGTGACTTTGGCTTAGAGAACTTAGAACATTTAGAACACTTAAGAACACTCAGAGTCTCTTGGCATAACTAAATCCGAGTTGAATTACTCTGAACATTGCTTAGGATACTTAAAAAATTAAGAGTCATTTTAAATTTTGATTACAGCATATATCTTCAACTATAGCGCCCACGCATGTTTCGATAATTGGGATAGAATGGTTTTTCAATTATGTTTGTAGTACCATTATAGTTACATTTAAAATATAATATTATGTGAATTTTACAGGATTATATCATCATTGCAGTATTGTATGCTGCAATGACACATCGACTGTATAGAGGACAAATGGGTTATGTCCATATTTCATTATTTCGAGAAAACTGAATTTCTAATTTCAAATGCTTATGAAAAATATAACAAAGTAACATTATCATACTTTCTTGGTGTCATTGAATAGGTATTTAAACAGGGAACAAAGTAAGCAGAGCGATGATATCATGTGACATGAGAATAACACGAAAAAAGGAAGTTTGTAGGGCGGGGGAGCCCAAACTGGACATACGACATTTGTGCTCTACAAAAATCTTTGTAACATGGACATATCACATTCGACAGATCATTAATAAGGCATGGTTACTGGGCTTGTTTGCTGTCTTGTAGAGCCATAAAAGAGTCAACTGAACCTGCAAATTAGCAAATTAGTAAAAATGGACATGTGAACTTGTTTTTACATAAGTCACATACTTAAATTCCTGTTTTAGGTCACACATAAAATTATTGTTGTTTTTGAGCTCATGGAAATTTAGCTATTATAACGATTAATTGGAAAGCAGAAGTGCTAGCAAACTGGATTTGATTTTTGTCTAATGGGTTCACGGAATCAAACAAACGAATAAATGGTCAATGATAACGAAACATGTTGGTGAAAATGTTTGCTCTCTGGAAAAATTACTGAATGTTAGATAGTCAACCTTCTGTATTGGCCACCTCGAATGAAGAGATAATGTTTTGCAGGAAAACTTTTTGCACTCTTTTCCTTCAACCATTCACCATAAACATCACACATGGGTCATTTTTTAATGCTTATCAGATGTTCTAACCAGTAGCCAACAATTCCTGGACAATGTTGCACAGAAACTGCTGATTTCATATTGAAACTTGAAAAACTAAGTCCTCTTTCCCCCATCCACAATTGAATCAGCCCTTTTTACAGTCTATTTATCTTTTCCTTCTTTCAAATCAGTATACTGTGCTCTTATCCTTCTTTTGATTATTGTTTTCCGACCACAGTCTGCCTTTGTTGTAAGTGTCCTGGAACAATAGTGAAAATAATAATTTTAATATAGGATAGAGAGTATAAACATTTCTAATAGTTTTTGGGATCTCAAGAGACAAAGCAACAGACAAAATAGAAAAAGGAAGATGCAAGAATATACATCGATGACATTAAGCAATCTCTGTGATAAAGTTTACATATGACCTGTGTTCAATTACTCATTTCTGAGAAGGCTTGGCACTGTACATTGCAGGTAAACTCTAAAATATTAAACCTATCCGTTAGTGTGGTAAACGCCTGAGAAATAAATCATAGTCTATTGCCATACCAAAACATAACACAATTTACGATTAAAGGCAATTTACAACCCGCTGCTTGTCAAATATGAAAATACTGATGTAATATTGGGTCAACTTACAATTAGTATTCACAGTGTATGAATGTATGTATGAGGGCCTGCATGTGAGCATACACGTATGCTATTATGTTGAACTCGAGATTAAGGCCATTGACGATGATGACTTCGCAACTCGCAAGTGAAGCGAACATCTGATAATCGCGACTTGACTTTATAAAATCATCTTTGATCACTTTAGACCGACGAGCAGATAATGACGTCCATTTAATATAAACTCTTTAAAACAGTAAGCTAATTATTTACTAAAATAACAAACCCGAACCGTTAGCATGCCGACTTGCTCGACGCCATCTTGCATTGAATTAGCGTAAACAATAGCTGATTGGCCGTATTTCTCCGAGCACAAAGGTTGCATGTCCACATATCACATTTGTGCTCTGCGGATTTTTACGAAGAGGACATACGACATTTGTAACTTGTGTATTGTACCATGAAAACGACGTTAGCAGGACATATGACTATTGTGCCCTGAAGCCTTATGCCATTACCTATTAGAATCGCTAAAAACATGGATTTTGAAAATATGTGGACATAACCCATTTGTCCTCTATACAGTCGACATAACTAATTCTATAGTTTCACGTGCACGATTATATTTTTATGTTGCGGCCCGCGAGTCATTAAAAATTTCAAATGCGGCCCACATGCTGACTTGAGTTTGAGACCCCTGGACTAGATCGTCGAAATGTCGAATGTTTTCATTTGAAATCTATTAAAATCTGTTGAAAATCGTCGTCTTTCTTCGTGATAAATAACAACAATGAGCTTCAACAGACAGCAGACGAGATAAGGAAAGGATCAGCGATACAAGACCTTGCGACGACAGCCGAATGGACCGGGTATATAAGCCATACGACAACAATAAAACTGACCTGAAACGCTTGGAGTCCCTCACGGAGGAATGGCAAAGTCCGTCCACTCACTGGTAGACCGGGTGGGCATGCTCGAGAAGGGTCTACCTTCTCAGTTTGACATTATGTCTACACGGAATAGACTCATTCACACGGAATAGGATCGATCCTTCACACGGAATAGACTCATTCACACGGAATAGACTCATTCACACGGAATGGACTCATTCACACGGAATGGACTCATTCACACGGAATACAATCGATCCTTCACACGGAATAGACTCATTCACACGGAAT
>OX457041.1:332378-337378 GCA_949752735.1 Lumbricus terrestris | reverse complement strand
GCCAGGGCTAAGACCATCCCTCCACATATACCCAGCCAAAGCAAGACCCGTCCATAGCTGAATGAACGAAAAACCGCTCCTCCGAATACACTCCTTCAATTCGCTGACTCTATGGATCGAGGTCGCTTCTAAGACCGATCCGCATGGCACCAATAAGCGGGAAAGGGTGACCTAACTCACCGCTAGGGGCACCACATCCGCCTCTGCCTTCGAAAAAGTCACCCATCATCATCATCATCATCATCATCATCATCATCACCACCACCACCACCACCACCACCACCATCATCATCATCATCATCATCATCATCATCCTCATCATCATCATCATCATCATTGGCGCAATGACTGCAGGGCGACAATTGCAGGTGCATCGCGTAGTTTCCTAATTGCTATAATCGTAATTGTTGTGTGATTATTTTTATTTTTATTACTCGACTGCAGCGAATTATTATTGTTAGAAAACGAAGAAATAATTGCTTTAAATTATATCTCTCGAAACGAACGACGGCGATCATCATTGTGCGCTATAATAATATAACCACTGTATGATAATATAATATATTATAATACATATCCATATATTATATGTCGGTTGAATTCTGCTATTTGCAAAGCGTTGATCTTTGACCCGTTGACCCGGATCGATTGGCTGAGAGGTCAAACGTGGGTCACGTGGCATATCGTCCGTCGTTGTTGTCGGCTGTTCAATATAATATCACATATTATTATTTTATTATCATAATATATATATATATATATATATAATATGCCATAAAGTGTTATTGATCAATATAATAATTAACACTTATTATTATTTTATTTAATATATATTTGGGCTGTTGTTCGATTAAAATTTTAATCGAAATTAATCGGGCGATTAATATTTTAATCGCAATTAGCAGCAAATTAATCGCAATGCATTTCCTCCAAATATATTTATCTTACAATTTTCTAAGGACCTGCATAAAATGTTAATCACTGAATGCATTCTCTAATTATCATACAAACAGATGTTATTCTATCATATTTGATGCTTGATGCAGTTGAATAATAATAAAAACTTGATTTTCTATTCTTTGCAATTTTTCATAGTTTTGCGATGACGTCACTTTCATAATAAATCACCTAAATTTTTCGGATAAAGATATTGAAACTAAAAAACTCTGCATGGATTGTTTAATCAGCTCAATATAGACCAGAAAAATAAATAAAATATTTAGTTCAAGTCGGATAAGAAAAATTTTTGGCCAGTTTTTGAATGCACCCTCCCAGGGTGCGCTAGTATAGAAAATGGGATATATTGTTGATCAATATAATATCACTTATTATTATTTTATTATAATATATAGATATATAACTAGCTGAACTACCCGGCGTTGCCCAGGAAATTTCTATTTTTAGTCCCCAACCACGCTGACCCCGCCCGCACTCGCCTTTCTCACCCCGCCTTATTCTATCGCCGACCATCGGCCCCAACCCGGTCCCAACATGGGGTGCCTGGCGTTGTCCGTAAAATGTACCGTAGGTTTTTCGCCCCAACCCAGCGGGGGCTGCGGGGCGGGTTCGCCACCCCTCCGAGGTGGCCGGCATTTGCCGGTGAATTTTGGTTCTTTTGCCTAAACCCGTCCGCCCTAAATAGCCTAATGTCCATGTGGCCTACGTATATACGACGACACGGTATATTAATTACCGGTATCCATTGTCATTATCTTGTCCAAACTTGCTAGGCTATCTACCGTTCATAATTATTATCAATGTTTTTAGTATAATTTTGCGAAAGCCCGCGCTATAAAAATCGGCCGTCTTAAGTGAGATCAAGAAGCGATGACGTCATAAATCTATGGGTTCTTTGAAAAGTGATTCGACGACCAATCGTAAATATATACTGCTTTAGCATATTAGCTTTCGGGTAGAAAATTAAATGTTTCAAACTCGGGAAAAGGTAAGATATTTGGATCGCGAATCCCCCTATGTTTGTTATGTGGTCCTAAAAAGTATTTTTGTAAATATTGGGAAAAATCGGCTGAGTGGATCAGAAGATTTATGATCCCATAAATAGTTAGGCCCTGCATTTTCTCTTTTATAGGTTTAGATATGTTATAATATATTATTGTTCAATATAATATCACTTATTATAATTTTATTATAATATAATAATATGCATAATATATTATTGTTCAATATAATATCACATAATATATTATATTATAATATCACATAATATACACCGTGGTTCAAAAAAAACTAAGCCAAATTGTTTTGCATATATCTCTAATACCTGATGACATATCACGCTAAAATTTTCCAAATATTTAGATAATTGGACCAAGAATATGATTCCAAAATTTCAAGAGATAAAGTTGAACGGATAAATAGATATGAATCTTTCAACTTCATATGCCGAAATTTCAGTTTACAGGCAATTTTCTGTTATATTCAGTAAAAATGTAAGCCAAACTGTTTTTCTTACATCTGTAATGTTTGACGATTAATCATACTAAAATTTTCCCAATATTTAGACAATTGAACCAAGAATAGGATTCCAAAATATCATGCCATAAATTTGAACGCATAGAAAGATATGGATATTTCAACTTCATCTCCCGAAATATCAGTTTCCTGCAGCAAGTCTGTTATGGTTTTCGTTGCGGTTTCGGCGCTTGGTCGTTCCCGTTAATTTTAGTCTTCAGTGATCCCGGAGTAAAAATCAATGGAGCCTATTATCGCGACGTTCTGCTGTCACAACATCTTCTACCTGTAATCAGAAATCCAGTCCCAGACTGGCCCAGTCCACAGAGCCAAGAAAGCCATCGAAATACTGCCAGACTTCATTTCTCCCATATTATGGCCTCTGAACAGCCCAGATTTGAATCCTGTCGACTATAAACTGCGGAGTGTGATGCAAGACCGAGTCTACCAGACAACAATCCATTATACAAACGATCTGAAGCAATGCTTGTTTGAAGTGTGCATGGGACCTCCTGGACCAGAGGATAATCGACGATGCTGTTGCGCAATGGCGCCAACGCCTCCAGGCTTGTGTGCAAGCAGCAGGAGGATGACATTTTGAGCATCTTATTTAATTCAATAATCAAACCATACTGTTGGAATAATATTGGTGGTTCAATTCTCTACATATCTGGAAAATCTTAGACTGATTAATCATCAGGCATTAGAGATATAAGGAAAACAGTTTGACTTACATTGCATTGAATCTATAACAGAAAATTGCTTGTAAACTGATATTTCCGCATATGAAGTTGAAAGATACATATCTTTTTTATCCGTTCAACTTTATCTCTTGAAATTTTGGAGTCATATTCTTGGTCCAATTCTCTAAATATTTGGAAAATTTTAGCGTGATATGTCAAAAGGTTTTAGAGATATATGCAAAACAATTTGCTTAGTTTTTTTAAACCATGCGTGCACGGTGTAGTATATTATAATATTATAATTATAATAATAATAATAATATTATTATTACGAGTAAAGAAAGCAAAGACTTTAGGTTAAACCGTTTGACGACGGCTTCATTTGATGCGACCATCGTCAATTGGTGCCCCACCCCATCTGCATCATGTAATGCTGGATGGAGTGGGGAAAGGTGAGAATTGATGGGAGCTGCAGGTTGGTTGAGGGAGCTCAACCCCCGCCCCATGCAGTCCTTCTTAGGGCCTCATAATATGAGGCCCTAACATAATATATATATATATGTATATATATATATATATATATACGGCTGACATCTTTCCAGCCATAATAATAATATTAGTTTAGTTTGCTGAACAATGCTCATAATTATATATACTGTGAAACGGTTGAGGGAACTTAAGCGAGAATTTAGACCATAACAATGCAATAATATTTAAATTTCGTAGACAGGAGTATAAACTCTATAACTCGGTGATCACAGGGGCGGATCCAGGGGGGGCCAATCCGGCCATGGCCCCCCCTTTCCATTTAAAAATTGCATGGGACGTGGCCCCTCATTTGGTTTCAACAAGCCATTAAATAAATGTATAGTGGGAGAGAAAAACAGGACATCAGGCCCCCCCATTACAAAATCGTACGGGGGACTTGGCCTCCCCCGTCGATTTAGCGGCGATGTTTCCCGAAAAATTGGTCGATGAATTTAAATAAAGGTCATCAGTTTTTTCGGGCGGCACACCGAAATTTTTCCTCTGTCCCACCAACAAGACCAAAAATGTTGGCCCCCCTTCGAAAATTTCTGTATCCGCCCTTGGGTGATCACTCCAGTTTCGATTGCTTCCACCATTTTCCTATATATATATACAAATATATATATGTTACACTATAATTATAATAATATGTTACACGAAATCACATGTCTTCATCGATAACATCAAATAAACGAAGTCAGATTAATTGTGGAAATGAAGCGACTAAATCATTTCGATGAGATATATATATACATGTATGTTTATATAGGCTATATGTATATATATATACATATATATATAGTCTACTAAATGTATACATGACATAAAGTACAGTATATATATATATATATTATATATATATATATATACATGAGATATGCATGTGTGTGCTGAGGCGTTGAAAGGAACGTGCGCATTACGATTTGACGTAAAGACGGTGATACATCGCATAAGTGCGCTGCAGCGTTTGATTGGATAGAGCAGGGTGTTCTTGGGGGTGTTCTTGGGGGTGTTCTTGGGGTGTTCCTGCAGGGGTGTGGGTGTAGTTCGGTTGTAATGAGAGTCGGACTATTTTGGCCACTGATATCCATTAGCGAGATTAGTATACGAAGACAGACAGACATATATACAGACACAAAGCAGGACACAGAGAGAGGCACACAAGGGCATGCAGAGACAGCGACAGAGAGAGACAGACACACACAAAGAAGTAAAGATCGATGGCATTCAATTGGGCGTATATTATACTATATATATATACTATCTATATAATATACTATATAATATATATATATATATAATATTATATATAAATTA
>OX457041.1:297378-327378 GCA_949752735.1 Lumbricus terrestris | reverse complement strand
CATCAGTGCTTAAAGTGTGGGAAAACAAGTGCATGGACGCCCCTTACCTTTCCGGACTGTGCTCGCCAATAAGTGGCAGGACGGTGTTCAGATTTTAAAATAAGTGGATTGACGCCGTCCATGACCGTTCATGCAGCCATACTTTAAGCCCTGATATAGGCCTACACGCAGCGATTCTGTTGCACATGCATATTATATGTCGATTGCATGATGATGATGCATGCAGCAACGATGATGACCTGTTTGTCATAAATATATTATGTATTGTTCTACATCATTATTGTATTTAAACGTTGCTGATGAACTGCGATGATTGATGAGACAAAATAATAATTTAACGATAATTAACGAAAATCGTTCGTCAACAGAAACCGATTTGTTTTTGATAATTATTTGTCAAATTAGACGAAAACTAACCTCAATTAAACCATTCGAAAATAAAATTACGTCGTCATCATCACCATCATCATCACCATCATCATCACCATCATCATCATCATCATCATCATCATCATCATCATCATCATCATCATCATCATCATCATCATCATCATCATCATCATCATCATAATTGTCAGAAACTCGAGCATCACTAACAGTGAAAAACTGACACACCACCACAGACAGACAGACAGACAGACAGACATACAGAAAGAGAGAGAGAGAGAGAGAGACGGACGGACAGAGGCATGGAGTCATTCTAGCGATGGCGTCGTTTAGTTCCAATCCGTCGTCGTCAGTTGTCGACAGTCATCGATAGGTGGCGTCTGTGATCGTCAGCTGACCAATGGCGGGCGAGCAGCTGTCAGTCGGATCCTCCCTCTACTCCAGCCATCGTCCAATCGCCAAGCTCTCTGTTGTCGGGGCAGACCATCAACCGACCGACCGACCGTTGGCCGTCAGGGCAGGGAAGGGTGGAGGACCCAGTGGCCAGGCCGGGCTGGGTAGGGCAGGGCAGGCAGGGCGAGTGGGGTAGAAGACCCACTGCCCCCGACTTAGACGACAACGTATAATGGACGTGGTCGTCGACGCTAGAATCAAAAGCCACAGACAGCAATCGACGAAACAGCAGCAGAAGAGCAAATCATAAGCAAATAGAAACATGACAACAGCTGCTGCTGTTGCTGTTGCTGCTGTTGCTGCTGCTGTTGCAATCGCCAGGAGGACAACAGGCGCATTATATTGACCAACTGCTTCACTTCAACTAACGACAACAGATACAACAGCCGTCACTTATCATCATCAGCAACAACAACTGCTATGGACATCGAAGATCTGTAATTCTATGATCAAAGCAATAATTGCTCTGCAGATGAAAACGATGCAGAAATCAGGGACTTACACGTCTTTCACAATCGATTCGTTGATTGGTCGGAGGAGCTTTCGTCCGCCATCTTCAGCGTTGGCTCTTCTCCACAACATCTCCTGTGCCTCCTCCTCCTCCGCCTCCGCTCTTCCATCTCTCGCATTCCATCAGATTAATCCAATAATAGATGATGATGATGACGATGATGATGCGCCACGATTCCTCTCCTCCGCTCCTCCTCCTCCGAACTCAGCAGCAGCAGCCAAGCACCTGCTGGGCGCCTGCTGCTTCTATCCCCCATCACCATCTTCACCCATTCGCAATCACTGCTTCTGCTCTAGCTCTCTTTCGCCAACCAAGCACAACGACTTCAACGGTGACGATGATGAAGACGATGAAGACGATGTTTGGCGACGAAGACCACAAAAGGGAATCGAAGGAGGATTGGAGGGAGAGGAAGAAATGAAGGAGGAGATGGGAGGAGGAGGAAGAGGAGGAAGCAACCTTCATGCATTTCACGTTTATAATCCTGTCGTCAAGTCACAACAAAACCCTCGACGACAATGCGAAGAGGAAGAGGAGAAGGAGAAGGAGGAGGAAGCGACTCCAGGGTCACCAAAGGTCACCATCTCTTCATTTCCAGAAGAAGGAGGAGAAGAAGATCGGAAGATGTCGCTACGTTCAATGGACTTTGGATTGGAATACGACAGATCCCCGTTCTTTCCATTCGCTTCTCCACATCCTCTTCCTCCACCTCTTCCGTCTCTGCCTCCTCCTTTGCCTCCTGGTCCGCCGCATCTTCAGTCCGTCGTGGCTGCAGCTGCAGACAGGATGATGCTCAGTGCAGACATTCGGGTGTGGTCTTCTAGCCTGGACTGTCAAGAGACGAGGTATCATAGAAGGAAGTCATCTAATCGATATCCGGTTGTCATTGATCCATCGCCTTCAGCCGCTCTTAGGATCGGCAGCGGCGCAGTGACCAGCAACCGTTGTCCACTCAGACGAAACTCATCCGATGGTCAGTATATACAATACAATACATATACAATACATATACAATACATATACAATACATATACAATACATATACAATACAATACACAAATGTATGACAACAATGCACTCACACCCCGTTCCTCTTCTACCCGAACACTCAAGCACACGTGTCATAATACGCGTCACACATTAGTCCACCCACCCTCACACACTGCATTATATATATAACACATATATCTATTCACAGAGTGCATGAACGAGAGCGCTAACTGGGGTTTTATGAGGTGTTCCGAGGTTTTATCAGATCATCTGTCTTCTAAGACCTTCTTATTATATCTTCTGAGATCTTATAAGATGATCTGCTGAGAGCTTATGAGATCTACTGAGATATTCTGCGATCTTCTGAAGCCCTTTTGAAGTTTTCATTGATCTTCTTAGATCTTTCAAGATCTTTCAAGATCATCTAACATGCAGCCTCTGCGATCTTCTGAAGTCTTCAGAGATCTTCTTACATGTATATATATATATATGTCTTCTGAAATCTTACTAGATCTTCTTAGATATTTTTAGTTCTTCTGAAGTCTTTTGAGAGCTTCTTATAATCTTGTGAAGTATTCCTAGATCTTCTGAGATTTGTTAGATCATCTGAAGTTTTCTGAGATCTCAGATCTTTTGAAGTCTTTCTAGATCATCTGAGATCCTATAAGATCCTTTGAAGCCTTCTGAGAACTTCTGAGCTCTTCTGAGATTTTTTAGATCTTCTGAGATCTTTTAAGATCTTTCGAATTCTTCTGAGATTTTCTGAAGCCTTCTGATATCTTCTGAGATCTTCTGAAGTCTTCAGAGATGTTTTGAGATCTTTTAAGATCTTTCGAACTCTTCTGAGATCTTCTGAAGTCTTCCGAGATCTTCTGAGATTTTCTGAGATCTTCTGAAGTCTTCTGAGATCTTCTGAGATCTTCTGAGATCTTCTGAGATCTTCTGAGATCTTCTGAAGTCTTCTGAAATCTTCTGAGATCTTCTGAGATCTTCTCATGAGATCTTCTGAAGTCTTCTGAGATCTTCTGAGATCTTCTGAAGTCTTCTGAGATCTTCTGAGATCTTTTGAAGTCTTCTGAGATCTTCTGGGATCTTCTGAGATCTTCTAAGATTTTCTGAGATCTTCTGAGATCTTCTGAAGTCTTCTGAGATCTTCTGAGATCTTCTGAAGTCTTCTGAGATCTTCTGAGATCTTCTGAGATATTCTGAGATATTCTGAAGTCTTCTAAGATCTTCTGAGATTTTCTGAGATCTTCTGAGATCTTCTGAAATCTTCTGAGCCTTTTCGGTCATTCGAAGTGGAAATGACGCAGACATGTTCTTTCATTTGCTTATATTTTCCACTTTGATCACTATAATTATACAAACTAAATGGTCCAAGTAGTGAAAGGAGGGATCTGACAGGACAATGGGGTCACGTGACCAGTGACGTCATCGGGGTAGGCCACGCCCCCTTGGCTGCCGGGCTATTAGGCTCCGCCCCCTTGGCTGCTAGGCTAGTAGGCCCCGCCCCCTTGGCTGCCGGGCTATTAGGCTACGCCCCCTTGGCCTGCTAGGCTATTACGTAACCTGCCGGGCTATGGGCTATTATGCTAATCCGCTGGGCTATGGGCTATGGGCTATTGTGCTAAGCCGCTGGGCTATGGGCTATGGGCTATGGGCTATTGTGCTAAGCCGCTGGGCTATGGGCTATGGGCTATGGGCTACTGTGCTAAGCCGCTGGGCTATGGGCTATGGGCTATGGGCTACTGTGCTAAGCCGCTGGGCTATGGGCTATGGGCTATGGGCTACTGTGCTAAGCCGCTGGGCTATGGGCTAGTAGGCTAATTCGCCCGCTCGCCCGCCAGCCAGCCGCTATAATCCGCCGACCAATCAGCGCTAAGCAGTGACACAGCGGCCTGTCAATCAAACGAGCAGCGACCCAACGACCTGTCAATCAAACGAGCAGCCTCGGAAAGCTGTAACCAATCAGCGCTAAGCAGTGCGCCAACGTGCTGTCAATCAAACGAGCAGCATCTGAAAGCTCTAACCAATCAGCGAACATTTACCCTACACAGGTGTTTATAGCCCCAGGCCATAAATATCTCCTTTGATCTATAAAGTCCAACGGTTTCCTTTGATCTAAATCTTTAATGACTTCTTTTATGGCCAACGGTATTCTTTAATGGCTTCTTTGATGTCCAACCGTTTCCTTTTATGATCTTACTAATGACTTTTTAATGACCTGCGTGCGCCTCCAAGGTAGTCCTTTGATGTCCAACGGCCGCCTTTAATGACTTCTTTTATGACCAACAGAATTCTTTAATGACTTCTTTTATGACCTGTCGTCGACACCAATGTAGGGCTTTGATGTCCAGCGGACGCCTTAACGCCTTTATGACTTCTTTTATGGTTAATATCCTTCTTTGATGATGGCGAGCGAGAATCTTATTATCCAACACCCATGCTATAATATTGTTAGTGCATATAGCAATTTAACACACAAACTGAACATCCTTTCCTTTCCAATTCCTTATATTTTAGCCTTGTATACGTTAGAAACACACAAATTACTCACCCGACCATTCCAATTCCGCATATTTTAGGCTTGGATACCTTAGAAACATACAAATTACTCAGCCGTCCATTCCAATTCCTTTTATTTTAGGCATGTATACCTTAGAAACACACAAAGTACTCAACCTTCCATTCTCTATTTGGAAATAATCCCGCTTATTTTAGACTTGTAGAACTTAGAAACACACAGTCTTTTCAACTTGACCATCCAATTTCTTTATATTTTAGCCTTGTACAACTTAGAAACATACAAACGAATCACTCTCCCATTCCACAGTTGGAGATAATTCCTTATATTTTAGACTTGTACAACTTAGAAACACACAATCTGTAGCAACATTTCTTACTTCCTTGCACACACAAACTTAAAATCCAGCGATTCGTGCAACCTTCCTTTCCCAAGATGGGAACATTTCTTTCTCCCTTGCACACACAAACTTAAAATCCGACGATTCCTACAACCTTCCTTTCGCAAGATGGTGCCATTTCTAACTTTCTTGCACACACGAACTCAAAAACCGACGAATACTCCAACCTTCCAATCCCAAGATAGGCCCATTTCTAACTTTCTTGTACCAACGAACTCAAAAACCGACGAATACTCCAACCTTCCAATCCCAAGATAGGTCCATTTCTAACTTTCTTGTACCAACGAACTCAAAAACCGACGAATACTCCAACCTTCCACGCCCAAGATGGTGCCATTTCTAACTTTCTTGCACACACGAACTCAAAAACTGACGAATACTCCAACCTTCCAATCCCAAGATAGGTCCATTTCTAACTTTCTTGTACCAACGAACTCAAAAACCGACGAATACTTCAACCTTCCACTCCCAAGATGGTGCCATTTCTAACTTTCTTGCACACACGAACTCAAAAACTGACGAATACTTCAACCTTCCAATCCCAAGATGGGACCATTTCTAACTTTCTTATACCAACGAACTCAAAAACCGACGAAATCCTCAACCTTCCACGCCAATATGGTACCTGTTCTAACTTTCATATACACAGAAACTCAAAAATCGAACAGCAGCACTATCAGCCGTTTGCAGCATGGTCCCTTTCTACATCACACACACACAATCATCCTTTCTCGCAAGGCTATGTCCAAATATTCCAAGTATGCATATTTCAATTCACAAGGTGTCGCATCTTCAGACTTTCACACACACACGAATCCAAAAGACATGGAAACATACAATCTTCAAATCTCTAGGTGGCGCATTTGCAGCATTTATCAATAGCTTAAGATCACAAATAAAATGAACAAAGTTCTGCTCCCAAGATGGTGCCCGAGCAACTTTTCCTGTCCAGACATGACCAAATATCGAACACATGCAGCATTTCTCATACACCTAAGAGCATCTAGCACACACAGGCAACTTTGCCACTACAAGGGAATACACAGTCAATATTTTACACACACACGAGAACTTTTAAAATTTCTAAGTTACAGATATATACTTTGACCAATTTTTTCTAAATTAAGGTAACAAGGATACATGAAACTGTGAAGAATGTAATATACATAAGTCAAAGACTTGAACTTCATAGCTGCAAAGTAGCAGTAATGATCATTGACACAGTCAAAATGATAAGTATGATAGTTGTGCGAGCGAATAGGACTTGTACTTTTCGAATTATTTCAAAGTAATGCACGAGCTATTACCAATGTGAAAAGTCAAACTTGCAAATTTGCTAAGTATGAAATGTAGATATTGCATGGCGAACGAAGTACTAAGCATGAAATGCAGGGACTGCATTGATAAGTATGATAGTTGTGCAAGCGAATAAGACTTGTACTTTTCGAATTACTACAAAGTAAGGCATGAGATATGACCAATGTGCAAAATCAAACTTGTAAATTTGCTAAGTATGAAATGTAGATATTGCATGGCGAACGAAGTACTAAGTATGAAATGCACGGATTGCATGGGGAACTATGTAAGATGCGAAGTGTGAGGTGTAGAGAGGAGCACATTCTTCAATTTGTGGAAACAAAGATGTTCATAGTTTGCAATATGTCAATAATTTTTACAAAGTTAGGTTTGCAGACTGTGCAATACACGGCTGTTTAGGTTTGAGTATGTTAAGTTGGTGAAATGTTGGGTGGGAGAGAGGGTGCAGTCTTAAGTTTGTGCAAATTATGACTATCATTGGTTGATATATGGCAACAATTTTGACAAATTTAGAACTGCAGGCTATGAATTACATGGCTTTTTAGGGTTGGGTGTGTTAAGTTGTCGAAATATTGGGGTGGGGGAGGAGTGTACATTCTTAGGATTTGTGCAAACAAAAAGGTGTGCCGCATTTGTGATGCGTTACCAATTTTGACAGAGTACGACTATAACAAGCGAAGAATACAAGTAAGGGTTGCTGACAGATAATTACATGCGGATTTATGTGTAGCACACACAGGCAAATTGGCCGAAACCTGCGTTCGGCACATCGAAAATTCTAAGTCCATAAATTTTTGCTGCGCAAATTCGTGTGGCGATGGCACCTTCGAGCAGTGCGGCGGCGGCTGTGCCGCGGCTCTCCGTCCCAATCGTGCGAATTCGACTCCATCGGCGAGGCGGCAATGGCGAGAAATGCAATCGCAATTAGATCAAGCTTTGTCTCGTAGAAGTTAAAGTCGAATACGCCCCGGCACAGCTCTTTCAATAATTTCCTTCACCCGCAACACGCATGAGGCTTTAAATTCATACGAGTCAAAGCACGATCGATTGCGAACGCATGTCACGCCGTCGCCGTCACGTCGATGGTGTCGAATTCGCACGAGTGGGTCGGAGCGCCACGCCGCCGCCGCCGCCGCACTGCACGAAGGTGCCATCGCCACACGAATTTGCGCAGCAAAAATTTATGGACTTAGAATTTTCGATGTGCCGAACGCAGGTTTCGGCCAATTTGCCTGTGTGTGCTACACATAAATCCGCATGTAATTATCTGTCAGCAACCCTTACTTGTATTCTTCGCTTGTTATAGTCGTACTCTGTCAAAATTGGTAACGCATCACAAATGCGGCACACCTTTTTGTTTGCACAAATCCTAAGAATGTACACTCCTCCCCCACCCCAATATTTCGACAACTTAACACACCCAACCCTAAAAAGCCATGTAATTCATAGCCTGCAGTTCTAAATTTGTCAAAATTGTTGCCATATATCAACCAATGATAGTCATAATTTGCACAAACTTAAGACTGCACCCTCTCCCCCACCCAACATTTCACCAACTTAACATACTCAAACCTAAACAGCCGTGTATTGCACAGTCTGCAAACCTAACTTTGTAAAAATTATTGACATATTGCAAACTATGAACATCTTTGTTTCCACAAATTGAAGAATGTGCTCCTCTCTACACCTCACACTTCGCATCTTACATAGTTCCCCATGCAATCCGTGCATTTCATACTTAGTACTTCGTTCGCCATGCAATATCTACATTTCATACTTAGCAAATTTACAAGTTTGATTTTGCACATTGGTCATATCTCATGCCTTACTTTGTAGTAATTCGAAAAGTACAAGTCTTATTCGCTTGCACAACTATCATACTTATCAATGCAGTCCCTGCATTTCATGCTTAGTACTTCGTTCGCCATGCAATATCTACATTTCATACTTAGCAAATTTGCAAGTTTGACTTTTCACATTGGTAATAGCTCGTGCATTACTTTGAAATAATTCGAAAAGTACAAGTCCTATTCGCTCGCACAACTATCATACTTATCATTTTGACTGTGTCAATGATCATTACTGCTACTTTGCAGCTATGAAGTTCAAGTCTTTGACTTATGTATATTACATTCTTCACAGTTTCATGTATCCTTGTTACCTTAATTTAGAAAAAATTGGTCAAAGTATATATCTGTAACTTAGAAATTTTAAAAGTTCTCGTGTGTGTGTAAAATATTGACTGTGTATTCCCTTGTAGTGGCAAAGTTGCCTGTGTGTGCTAGATGCTCTTAGGTGTATGAGAAATGCTGCATGTGTTCGATATTTGGTCATGTCTGGACAGGAAAAGTTGCTCGGGCACCATCTTGGGAGCAGAACTTTGTTCATTTTATTTGTGATCTTAAGCTATTGATAAATGCTGCAAATGCGCCACCTAGAGATTTGAAGATTGTATGTTTCCATGTCTTTTGGATTCGTGTGTGTGTGAAAGTCTGAAGATGCGACACCTTGTGAATTGAAATATGCATACTTGGAATATTTGGACATAGCCTTGCGAGAAAGGATGATTGTGTGTGTGTGATGTAGAAAGGGACCATGCTGCAAACGGCTGATAGTGCTGCTGTTCGATTTTTGAGTTTCTGTGTATATGAAAGTTAGAACAGGTACCATATTGGCGTGGAAGGTTGAGGATTTCGTCGGTTTTTGAGTTCGTTGGTATAAGAAAGTTAGAAATGGTCCCATCTTGGGATTGGAAGGTTGAAGTATTCGTCAGTTTTTGAGTTCGTGTGTGCAAGAAAGTTAGAAATGGCACCATCTTGGGAGTGGAAGGTTGAAGTATTCGTCGGTTTTTGAGTTCGTTGGTACAAGAAAGTTAGAAATGGACCTATCTTGGGATTGGAAGGTTGGAGTATTCGTCAGTTTTTGAGTTCGTGTGTGCAAGAAAGTTAGAAATGGCACCATCTTGGGCGTGGAAGGTTGGAGTATTCGTCGGTTTTTGAGTTCGTTGGTACAAGAAAGTTAGAAATGGACCTATCTTGGGATTGGAAGGTTGGAGTATTCGTCGGTTTTTGAGTTCGTTGGTACAAGAAAGTTAGAAATGGGCCTATCTTGGGATTGGAAGGTTGGAGTATTCGTCGGTTTTTGAGTTCGTGTGTGCAAGAAAGTTAGAAATGGCACCATCTTGCGAAAGGAAGGTTGTAGGAATCGTCGGATTTTAAGTTTGTGTGTGCAAGGGAGAAAGAAATGTTCCCATCTTGGGAAAGGAAGGTTGCACGAATCGCTGGATTTTAAGTTTGTGTGTGCAAGGAAGTAAGAAATGTTGCTACAGATTGTGTGTTTCTAAGTTGTACAAGTCTAAAATATAAGGAATTATCTCCAACTGTGGAATGGGAGAGTGATTCGTTTGTATGTTTCTAAGTTGTACAAGGCTAAAATATAAAGAAATTGGATGGTCAAGTTGAAAAGACTGTGTGTTTCTAAGTTCTACAAGTCTAAAATAAGCGGGATTATTTCCAAATAGAGAATGGAAGGTTGAGTACTTTGTGTGTTTCTAAGGTATACATGCCTAAAATAAAAGGAATTGGAATGGACGGCTGAGTAATTTGTATGTTTCTAAGGTATCCAAGCCTAAAATATGCGGAATTGGAATGGTCGGGTGAGTAATTTGTGTGTTTCTAACGTATACAAGGCTAAAATATAAGGAATTGGAAAGGAAAGGATGTTCAGTTTGTGTGTTAAATTGCTATATGCACTAACAATATTATAGCATGGGTGTTGGATAATAAGATTCTCGCTCGCCATCATCAAAGAAGGATATTAACCATAAAAGAAGTCATAAAGGCGTTAAGGCGTCCGCTGGACATCAAAGCCCTACATTGGTGTCGACGACAGGTCATAAAAGAAGTCATTAAAGAATTCTGTTGGTCATAAAAGAAGTCATTAAAGGCGGCCGTTGGACATCAAAGGACTACCTTGGAGGCGCACGCAGGTCATTAAAAAGTCATTAGTAAGATCATAAAAGGAAACGGTTGGACATCAAAGAAGCCATTAAAGAATACCGTTGGCCATAAAAGAAGTCATTAAAGATTTAGATCAAAGGAAACCGTTGGACTTTATAGATCAAAGGAGATATTTATGGCCTGGGGCTATAAACACCTGTGTAGGGTAAATGTTCGCTGATTGGTTAGAGCTTTCAGATGCTGCTCGTTTGATTGACAGCACGTTGGCGCACTGCTTAGCGCTGATTGGTTACAGCTTTCCGAGGCTGCTCGTTTGATTGACAGGTCGTTGGGTCGCTGCTCGTTTGATTGACAGGCCGCTGTGTCACTGCTTAGCGCTGATTGGTCGGCGGATTATAGCGGCTGGCTGGCGGGCGAGCGGGCGAATTAGCCTACTAGCCCATAGCCCAGCGGCTTAGCACAGTAGCCCATAGCCCATAGCCCATAGCCCAGCGGCTTAGCACAGTAGCCCATAGCCCATAGCCCATAGCCCAGCGGCTTAGCACAGTAGCCCATAGCCCATAGCCCATAGCCCAGCGGCTTAGCACAATAGCCCATAGCCCATAGCCCATAGCCCAGCGGCTTAGCACAATAGCCCATAGCCCATAGCCCAGCGGATTAGCATAATAGCCCATAGCCCGGCAGGTTACGTAATAGCCTAGCA
This sequence comes from Lumbricus terrestris, assembly GCA_949752735.1. Lineage (NCBI taxonomy): Eukaryota > Metazoa > Annelida > Clitellata > Crassiclitellata > Lumbricidae > Lumbricus > Lumbricus terrestris. The sequence goes on along the minus strand of OX457041.1, from coordinate 316,134 downwards.
GGCCAAGGGGGCGTAGCCTAATAGCCCGGCAGCCAAGGGGGCGGGGCCTACTAGCCTAGCAGCCAAGGGGGCGGAGCCTAATAGCCCGGCAGCCAAGGGGGCGTGGCCTACCCCGATGACGTCACTGGTCACGTGACCCCATTGTCCTGTCAGATCCCTCCTTTCACTACTGGTCCATTTCTAATAGTGTACTCTGAAACTTTTGCACTATAATAGTCTGTGCTGTGAAAAGAGCAATGACAGGATGGAATATAGAAGCTTTAATTAATTTTTTTAGAAGAAATCAGACAATATACCTCCACAATTGATTTGTTTCGAGCTGAACTGCGGTATTCTGACAGTTACATGCCATTGTTTCTTTTCAAATCAAATCAAATCAAATCAAATTTTATTTAACACGGATCTTCCAAACGATGTCCTCTGTGTAACACGATAATCTAAGGAAAGAAGTGCATCATGAGTGCCTACAGCTTAGAAACCATTACATTATGACGACCGCATGCAGCAAAGTCGAGTCTCAGAGCTTCAACAGCGACATGCAGGAGACAATGTATAATAGTAGGTTGATCGGTTGAGCGACAGTCAACGACTGAAGACAATGATTGATTCCTTTGTTTATTTTATTTGTCTCGTTTATTGTCCCTGCATTACATCGCTTCTCTCTACATTTATATGGCGCCTTTGCCGTATACCGACGGAGCAGCGACCGGAATTATGGTGCTTAGCATAACAGATCGTTGGGACAGCGAAAACATCCTGAATACATCTATCTTTGTCCACGACTATCTGTCTGTCTGTCTGTCTGTCTGTCTGTCTGTCTGTCTGTCTATCTGTTTGTCTGCCAATGTGTAGCTCGTCGTTGGTCGTTGTCCGTCCTTTTCCTTTCATCCGTCCGTCCTTCTCCTTTGATCCGTCCGTCCTTCTCCTTTGATCCGCCCATCCTTCTCCTTTGATCCGTCCGTCCTTCTCATTTGATCCGTCCGTCCTTCTCCTTTGATCCGTCCGTCCTTCTCCTTTGATCCATCCGTCCTTCTCCTTTGATCCGTCCGTCCTTCTCCTTTGATCCGTCCGTCCTTCTCCTTTGATCCGTCCGTCCTTCTCATTTGATCTGTCCGTCCTTCTCCTTTGATCCGTCCGTCCTTCTCATTTGATCCGCCCGTCCTTCTCATTTGATCCGTCCGTCCTTCTCCTTTGATCCGTCCGTCCTTCTCCTTTGATCCGTCCGTCCTTCTCATTTGATCCGTCCGTCCTTCTCCTTTGATCCGTCCGTCCTTCTCCTTTGATCCGTCCGTCCTTCTCCTTTGATCCGCCCATCCTTCTCCTTTGATCCGTCCATCCTTCTCCTTTGATCCGTCCGTCCTTCTCATTTGATCCGTCCGTCCTTCTCCTTTGATCCGTCCATCCTTCTCCTTTGATCCGTCCGTCCTTCTCCTTTGATCCGTCCGTCGTTCTCCTTTCATCCGTCCGTCCTTCTCCCTTGATCCGTCCGTCCTTCTCCTTTGATCCGTCTGTCTTCTCCTTTGATCCGTCCGTTCTTCTCCTTTGATCCGTCCGTCCTTCTCCTTTGATCCGTCCGTCCTTCTTCTTTGATCCGCCCATCCTTCTCCTTTGATCCGTCCGTCCTTCTCCTTTGATCCGTCCTTCCGTCCATCCGTCCGATTGACTGAGCGCATCCATCAGTCACCATTGAAGGAATCGGTTGGTCGGTCAATTAGCTACGGGTGAATTGTTCGTCACGGTCCACTGCTCTTCCACTCGCGTCGTTCATTCATCGCAGCATGACTAAGAGTCCACCACCTCTGTCGACCCAGCAGCGTCATTTGCACAAAAGACTTCTTCTCTCTGTCTCTGTCTCTGTCTCTGTCTCTGGCTCTGTCTCCTCCCATTTATATGTCCCTCTATCTGGCTCTGTATCTATGCCTATCTATTCGTCTCTTCCCTTCCTTCAATCTGGACAACAGTGGGACACGTGCCAATGTCAGAGTTTCGATGGAAGAGGAGCGTGAGTGGGAGTCGATATGGAAGGAGAGGGCGAGGGAGGACAAGTACAGGTCACTAGTGAAACGATCACAGAGAAACACATGGCCATTCAGCTCATGCTCTCTTCTTCCCGCCTTCCTGCCTCCTCCTGTCTCTGCCTCTTTGTCAGTCTTCCTCTTGCCTCCCTCCCTACCTCCCTACCTGCCTCCCTTCCCGCGTCGGCCTGGCCGTCGGTCGACCTGCGATGCTCCCTTTCGTCCCAGAGGGGCTCGAGATGGTGTCGGACGACGACGACGACGACGACGACGACGAAAGGGAAGAAGTATTAATTGATTGTAAATGATGGAGACGAACGCACAACTCTTCCTCCTCCTCCTCCTCCTCCTCACTTCCTCCCTCATTCACAATCTCTGTACACCATTCATCTCTCTGCCTGTCTATGTCTGTCTATCTCTTTCTCTCATTCTCTCATTCCCCCCCCCCTCTCTCTCTCTCTCTCTCTCTCTCTCTCTCTCTCTCTCTCTCTCTCTCTGTCTCAGTCTCTGTCTGTCTTTCTACTTGTGCCTCAGCCTGTCTGTCTCTCTAGCCATAATATTATATCCTTCTATATCTTGTTCCAACATTCTCCGCATCTCTATGTCTCCCATCTCTCCGTCAATCTCTCCTTCATTAATTCCTCCTTTCCTCCACCATTGTTCCTTCCTCCTCCTCCTCCTCCTCACTATATATATTTTAACTAAATTTGTGGTCAGACAATGACCCGGGTAGGCCTACAAGCAAATCTTTCCGGAAATTCAGCGCGAAACAGGTAGTCCTAGAAGCACCTTAAAAGGAATTTAAAAAGCTTATATAAAGTTATCGTCGACGTGAAGTCCAACAGCTCTCCGACACTGACGTAGAAAAACCGCTCGCTTGCTGCTGCCTGCCGTTTCTTCGCGTGTGAAGCAGCGCGTGCATGGCAGTGCACGGCTGCTGATAAAATTGAACGGACATGATTTAGCTATAGAAGTTAATCATGGTATTGGGACTCATCCAACAAACACTCAAAATGATTGTCTCGATGCGTGTCCTATAGCAAAACACGATTTGTGAATATCCCGGGAAACGGCGCCATGTTACATCAACAAAGACAACAAAATATGTTAACTATAGAACTTTCCGAGCATATAATTAAAACCCAAACTAGCACCAGTTCCACGTTTTAACGGCAAATACTAGAGTGAAACATCTTTAAATTGACGCATAAAGCAGGCCTATAAATAAGTTGCAAAAATTGGCAGAGTTACATGTATTATGCATGCAAAGTTGGTTCATTTAGCCTACATAGTATAATATAATATTATATATTCACCCATTGGTCGGTTGGCTGTTCTGCTGTGCGCATGCGCTAGTCGACGGAAGGGTTAGGATAGCAGACAGAGGTCAGAGGTCAGGAGGTCAGAGAAACAATCGTTACTCCGGTTAGACAAAACCTTGGCTATACTGCTGGTGCATGTCTCGACCCATCTCCATGGCAGCGGAATAGGTGGGGGAGGAGGGGTGCAATGGGTTTTGTGAGAAAGACGAGCCATGCTGCAGAGGTCAATGCCAAAGAGGATTCCGTATAATTATAATTATATAGTCAACCGGTGACAACATAATTTTATGTCAGGGTTATATCGATGGAAAAGAGGAAGACCATGCAAAAAGACTCGGGATGGACGATGTTGAGGCTGTCGATAGCTGATTGCGTAAGGAGAGCGAGGGACAGAGAGGGATGGAGGAAACTGACGTCGTTGGCTCCGGTCTCCGATCCGCAGTATATGAGGATGGTCAATAGGGTGGAGTGAAAAACGTAAAATTTAGGCTATAGAATCTGAACGGCTGGGTGCCAATTTGTTGTCTTTTGGTATAGCTAGTTATCATGCAAAAATATTTCTTTAAAATTCGTTCTCGAAGATGTGCCCCCAACGAGCTTTAAAATTGCTGGGATTTCTTGTGTTTGTTGTTTAGTTCAGTGTTTGCTGCTTAATATTCTTCACATACAATCATTTAATTAATTTAAAACACTAATGCAACTGACCAGTAACATAAAAAATAGACATCTTACGTTTTTCACTCCACCCTAATGGTCAAGATGACGATGATGGTGACAATATGCCGTTAGCTATAATTGCGCAATGGGTTTCCATTCATAATGGCTTACTTGTTATATGTTTAACGACACTGCAACTAAATCAAAGCAGATTAGTGTCGCCTTCCTCTTTTATCAATGCATGCTTGGGTGACAGATGTTGCTCTAGAACTCCTTCTCAATCATTCCTCTTTCATCTTAGAACATATGCTTGTCTTGTGTGACCGCGCTGGGACTGGGAGCGCCGCTGAGCGCCTCAAGGGGACACCCTCTATTCAAATTATTTCAATGAATGAGTGAGTAGTGAAAGAACAAAATGGCTTTGTTATTAATTATAATCATTGTTGCAATGGAAATGATGAAGCTGTTGTTGTTGTCGTTGTTGTTGCAGATGATGACGAGTCGATGATTGAGAAAATCTCCTCTGATCGTTTGTCATCATTCGCCACAAACTGCGACAACATCTCGTCGTCATCATGTCATGACGACGATCACAGGAGTCATGACGATGATCACAAGAGTCATGACGATGATCACGTCAGGAGTCGATCGTCGTTCGATGATCAGCAGAGCAATGATCAGGAGATCAAAGATCATCGGTTGGATGATCGATTGAACTGCCGGTCAGAGGAAGACCTCGTCCACCATCACCACCACCATCAGCAACAGCATCACCACCACCACCATCAGCATCACCACCATCAGCAGCAGCATCAGCATCTGCAACGTCATTCGGGTTCCAGTGGTAAGAGTGGCAGAAGTCAAAGTCCTTCGTCTGGTCACGCAGGACTCGACGGAAGAGGCGGAGGAGGAGGAGGAGGAGGAGGGGCAGGTGGAGGAGGGGCAGGTGGCGGAGGAGGGGCGGGTGGAGTAGGAGGAGGAGGGGGTCACCGCAGGAGGAGAACGGCCTTCACGAGCGAACAGCTGCTGGAGCTGGAGAAGGAATTTCACAGCAAGAAGTATTTGTCTTTGACGGAGAGATCGCAGATTGCTCACCAACTGCGTCTTAGCGAAGTGCAAGTTAAGATCTGGTTTCAGAATAGACGGGCCAAATGGAAGAGGGTCAAGGCAGGAATAGTCCACGCCGGTCGAGGGGGGTGTCAGGCAGGCGGAGGAGCAGGTGGACATTCGGGCGGTGGAGGAGCAAGTGCAAATGGAGTAGGTGGAGGAGGAGGAGGATCTGAGGGAAAGCCAAAGATCGTCGTTCCAATTCCAGTGCATGTCAATAGAATGGCCATCCGAAGTCAACATCAACAGATGGAAAAGTCGACACTCCGTCTCCACCACCACCAACAACACCAACAACACCAAAACCAACAACACCAACAACACCACCAACACCTATCCTCTCTACAAGCACATCTACTGTAGCTATAGTAACAATAATGCTGCAATTAATTGCATTAATAGAGTATATTATTCTAACCGTTATATTTAACTTGACGTTATTATAACTTATTAATATCACTGCTTTCATTGGACCATAAAATGAGTCTTCATTGGTTGGAATACGAACTGGACGTACATAAGTTGCCAAGTGACTTCACACTCCTTAAATTCAGAGTCAGAGACGGAGACGGAGACATGCAGAGAGCTAAAGAGATACATAGAGACATTGAGAGATACATTGATGGTATACAGCTAGAGAGATCTCTGTCCATTTTGTCTCATGCATTGATCTACGTCACGTTGTCTTTTCTTTCGCGATTGTCTCATCTAACACTGCGGCTGAAGAAGAAATCTTCTCTTATTAATTTAAGACAAATGTATCTTGAACAATATATTCTGTAAATTATTATTTCATGCGACGTCGAATCATGAATGAGAAACGCTTCTATTAAATGATTTGAATTTCATGTCGTTTTTCGTTGCTCCTTCATCGCTTTTGGTCGCATTGAGCGATGATTCTGTCAATGAACGTTTGATTCTGCGCTTCGTCGAATAAGATTAATTTTGAAGCAATTAAAACAGAGCACAGACTCTTCACTTGCTTTCTTTCTTTTTTGCGCTCTCTTTCTGTCTGTCTCTCTATCTTTCTCTCTCTCTGTCTCTCTGTGTCTCTCTGCCACACTTTGCATACACAGCTCTGTTTCTGTCTGTCTCTCTCTGTCTCTATGTCTGTCTGTCTGTCTGTCTGTCTGCCTCTCTCTCTCTCTCTCTCTCTCTCTCTCTCTCTCTCTCTCTCTCTCTCTCTCTCTCTCTCTCTCTCTCTCTCTCTCTCTCTCTCTCTCTCTCTCTCTCCTCTCTCTCAGCACTACGCAAGCTTTGGATGCACAGCTCAGCTAAAATGGTCCAAATAATAATTACGTAATTATTACATCCATTCGTTTACTGAGAAGAACAGGTTGATTAGACCGCAACTCAGTTACAAGAGAGAGAGAGAGAGAGAGAAGTTCTACTCTTAAACGGGCGCTTCTTGAGAGTGGAATTATAGACAGCTCTAGAGATGAAGTCATAGGCGGAGGAGGCGGGGATCCAGAGGGCAAATGCCCCCAAATTTTGGGCAAATGTCTTTTTCGGGCAAACGGTTTTTTCGGGCAAACAGGCATGGGAGGATTTTTTCGTCGGGCACACAGGGGTAAAACAGCTATGTTTTCTACAGATTTGTACGAAATGACTAAAAAAAAGGCCATCAGGAAATTTGGTCGATGAAAAAAAATGTCGGCGACTCGCGGTTCGCCAAGAAATTTTAAGTATACTTTTCGGGCAAAAGTAAAAATCTTTGCCCCCTCTCCACTGCCGAAATGCCCCCTTCGCCTATGTATGAAGTTTTTATCGTCTTTCTTTCGGTGAAAAAACCCTTGTAAAAATGTGCTTGAAATGCTGGATATGTTAAATATGGAGAGTCTCAGGGTGAGAATTGCCGGGGGGGGGGTTGGGGGTTTCGACCCCCCAGTCTTTCTTAGAGCCCCATGTTAAAGTATGTTTTTTACACCCCAATTCCAAGTGGATAATGGTCCAACCCCCCCCCCCAGTTATTTTTCCACAATTCTCACACTGGTGCGTCTCATGACTCATGAGGCACAGTCGATGACTATTCGCTCCTTCTACCCGTCATTGCTCCTTCTCCTAACCTTCCCTCTCCGTCTCCTTTTGCTCCTCATTCCCTTGTCGTTCTCTTCCCTAAGTTCCTTTCCTTTCACCAACTTCTTTTCTTTCGGATATTATAATATTTATAATGATAGCAAATGCTGGATGCGCATCTGACGGTGGTACTTGCGCCACCTGGTGAATGCAATTGCAAACGGAATACATCTGCAATACAGCCTTCGCCTAACCATAAGCCTGACTCTAAGCCAAGGCCGTAGCTAGGGGAGTGTTTTGGGTGTTTGAGCCCCCCCCCAAAAAAAATGCAAAAGCGAAATAATGCATTTAATAACACACGAGGTAAAAACTAAGGCCTTGCTCTAAGCAGTGGGTCTGTATGAATTGGGAAACAATAACTATTATAGGGTAGGGGGGGGGATGACTTGGATTTACTTGGAGGAGTTGGGTGAGCAGAAGATGCCTGTACCATGGGCCCTGAGAAAGACGAGGGTTTGAACCGCACTCTGCTCAACGGCAATTCTCAACCTGGGTCTAAGGAACTGTGAGGATATTTTGCTTCAACAACAACACATCGATTCAAAACGATGTTTCGACACAACGACACAATTTCATCGCTAAAGATTTCTTCTGCAATAATCTTTAATAGGAATCTTAACCACGCATAATTATCATAATTATTATGATCGGAGTGCAAAAAATAAAGATTACAATGATAATTCCGATATTAGATCTAAACGACTGCGCCGCTGCAAACTTTTTTATTCTGTTCTTAATTTCATGTTACAGTCCTTGAGGGATCATAAGAATGCACCCGGGGGCAAAAACAATACATATAAAAACAAAACACCAAAGTAAGATTGCACAATTATAGTAGAAACAATGATGATGACGATGACGATGATGATGGCGACGACGACGACAACGACGATGACGATGGTGATGATGATGATGATGATGATGATGATGATGATGACGATGATGATGATGATGATGACGACGACGACGACGATGATGATGATGATGATGATGATGATGATGATGATGATGATGATGATGATGATGATGATGATGATGATGATGATGATGACGACGACGACAGAAGTGGAATATAGATTTATGAATTATTGGTTGACCTTTGGTTGATCCCGTGACCCGTGAAGCTGAAGGTGTTGCACGTGATGCAACGAGGTGAGGCAGATGGGGGGAGGAGCTGCAGAGTCAAAGTCATGAAAAACATCACATATGGACGGAGCAGATGAGGCAGCATGAGGAGGTTGCATAAACAAGTCGATGCTCTGTGGTCAAGAGATATAATAATGGATGTTGTTATAGGGAGTCAGATGTAGAAGATGGACGAAGAAAGAGAGGGCAGCAGAGTGGAGCAGAGGGACAAAGAATGACAAAGGGCAGAAGAGATGGATAGAGAGATGGACATAATGAAGGATGGAGGTGCCAAAATAAGGAGGATGGGACCGAAAGAGGAAAGAGAGAAGGGGGAATGGGAAGACGCAAAGAGAGGAAGAATAGGAGAAGGAAATTTAGAGTTGGGACAAATAAGAAGAAATGGGAGGATGCAAGGAGAAAATAAAGAGAGAGGATAAAGAGAAGGGAGAGGCTGGAGGAGGAGAAGAGGGCGAGGGAGGAGGAGGCGAGGGAAGCGAAGGAAGAGAAAAGAGAAAGAAATGGGTGAAGAGGAGAGGGAGAGTGAAGAGTGGAAGTTCTTATGCTTGATCATCGATACTCAGATCATCTTCTGTCATTAGTTAGTTCAGCGAATAACACATAAATCTTCCAATTAAACAAATTATTTATTTGCGTTAGTCAAATGTTCGATTTCACATTTTGCTCAATCAACAGACAGACAGACAGACAGACAGACAGACAGTCAGACATTTGTAGACAGACACACAGACATGCAGATAGACAGACAGCAGCTGCTGTTAATTTTGTTGTTGTTGTTGCTGTTGTTCTTGCTGTGATTGTTGTTGTTGTTGTTGTTGTTGCTGTTAATTTTGTTGTTGTTGTTGCTGTTGTTCTTGCTGTGATTGTTGTTGTTGTTGTTGTTGCTGTTGTTGTTGAGAGTTCAACTGATATCTATAATATCCATAATTATTATCCGTGGATGCTATAGCTATTGCAAGGAATGGCATTAAATAAAGAAAAGAATGATGTGGAAAAAGCATCAGCAAAAATAGATCGAAATAACGAGAGTTATTCAAGTTATGATCGTCGTTGTCATGATCATCATCATCGTCGTCGTCATCATCATCATGAGAAGAGAGAAGAAGAGAGAAGAGAGAAAAGAGAAGAAAGAAGAAAGAAGGAAGAAGAGAGGAGACAGGAGAGAGGAGAGAGAAGATGGCTGACGACTGGGTTCTTCTTTCATCAGTTTCTGTAAACACATAACAACATTCGGATATTTAAGTACAACGAAACAACAACAGTTGCGTCGTTAGCAGCAACAAGAAGTTGCTGAATGTTGTTATGTGTTATGCAACCATGTTTTAACAACAAAAACAGCAAGAGCAAACTATAGAAACAAAGTAGCCTAACTTTAAATGGTCCATACATACTGAGATGTGGTGTTCATTGCATCAAAAGGGAGCATGCAATGCATGGCGAGAATCGAAATTCTGTTCTTGTTCGGATCAACACGGATTTAATTAAGTGCAGCGACTGGAGAGCTGTCAATAACTCCATTCGTCTTGGAACTTGGCTGTGACGCAATTATAATTGCTCAACTACTTTGATAGGAGAAAACAGACTTAGGCAGAATGAGAAATTCCGATTCACCCTCCGACCCTGGTTCCACAAGCAACAAACAGATTGACGAGAGAAATTCTGGGGCTTCCTATCCAGACCAGGCACGGGCCACTAAATTATCTTACAGCATAAAGGAAACATATTTTTTAGAAACAAGTTGAGGTGATCAAAGTGCAGCTACGACGACGACGACCTACAACAATTAAACCCTATAATTATTTGTGCATAATTTAATATGATTTTATTCAGTTGTTAAAGTCTTGAATTTAAAACTGATTTTTCTCTGCAATATCTATTTTACAAGACACAAATCGCAAACTATTCTCTATATAAGTATCTATAGCCTGTGACACGCAACGGAGTATCCCCCCTGAAAGCTATCCTGGGGGATGAATTAATCTATCCCCCCGGATGGAATTAACCGGTCTATACTATCCGGGGGGATAAACCATTCTATCCCTTTTTTTGAAAAATGCGCATAATAAAAACAATTATGCTGTAATCAAAATTTAAAGTGACTCTAATTGTTTTAAGTGCCCTAAGCAATGCTCAGATAAAGGCAACTCGAATTTATTTAGTGACTCTGAGTGCTCTTAAGTGTTTTAAATATTTTAAGTGCTCTAAAAATAGGGCAAAACAAATTATCTAGTAGGAATAAACATACCTGTTAGTGTCATTGTTCAAAACAAAGCAGATGAACATTTTAATTTGCCAAAAAAATACACGCGGAAGCGGTTTTATCGACTTTTTTTAATTTGGGGGATACAATTAATACGGGGGATACTCTATTTCGTGACACCTGCATGGCCCATAAAAGTCGCCGGACCCTTGGGTATAATTGCCCTCTGCTGCCGAACACACCTCGGTGGACTTGACAACAAAGTCGACAAAACGTCAGCATTGAAAAGAGAGACAGAGATGAGTTTGTCTTAGAGGAAACCATTTTCAATTCTTATGTCTTTTAGTCTACATGAAGTGATTGCCATGATCCACTGATCTTCAAAGGTTAAAAGGTCACTTGCAATGCTGCTGTTGACGATGGTTGTTGTTGCAATGGTCTACTTGCCTGACACATCGAATGATTGCAATGATGATGATAACAACGACGACTGTGGTCGACACAGCAATGATGACGACGACGACGATGACTGTTACGCCATCTTCTGATTAGAAAGGAAAAACAAGTTCAGCCGATTTACAAAGGTGTCAGATTATAATTATTGTGTGGTGAAAATTGTGGTAACAGTCTAACAACCGAAAGACAGACAGAGAGACAGAGAGACAGAGAAACAGAGAAACCAGGAGACAGAGAGAGACAGAGAAACCAGGAGACAGAGAGAGACAGAGAAACCAAGAGACAGAGAGACAGAGAGAGACAGAGAAACCAGGAGACAGAGAGAGACAGAGAAACCAGGAGACAGAGAGACAGACAGAGAAACTAAGAGACAGAGACAGATAGACAGAGAAACCAAGAGACAGAGACAGATAGACAGAGAAACCAAGAGACAGAGACAGATAGACAGAGAAACCAAGAGACAGAGAGACAGAGAAACCAAGAGACAGAGAGAGACAGAGAAACCAGGAGACAGAGAGAGACAGAGAAACCAAGAGACAGAGAGACAGACAGAGAAACTAAGAGACAGAGACAGATAGACAGAGAAACCAAGAGACAGAGACAGATAGACAGAGAAACCAAGAGACAGAGAGACAGAGAAACCAAGAGACAGAGAGAGACAGAGAAACCAGGAGACAGAGAGAGACAGAGAAACCAGGAGACAGAGAGAGACAGAGAAACCAGGAGACAGAGAGAGACAGAGAAACCAAGAGACAGAGAGACAGACAGAGAAACTAAGAGACAGAGACAGATAGACAGAGAAACCAAGAGACAGAGACAGATAGACAGAGAAACCAAGAGACAGAGAGACAGAGAGAGACAGAGAAACCAGGAGACAGAGAGAGACAGAGAAACCAGGAGACAGAGAGACAGACAGAGAAACTAAGAGACAGAGACAGATAGACAGAGAAACCAAGAGACAGAGACAGATAGACAGAGAAACCAAGAGACAGAGACAGATAGACAGAGAAACCAAGAGACAGAGAGACAGAAACCAAGAGACAGAGAGAGACAGAGAAACCAGGAGACAGAGAGAGACAGAGAAACCAAGAGACAGAGAGACAGACAGAGAAACTAAGAGACAGAGACAGATAGACAGAGAAACCAAGAGACAGAGACAGATAGACAGAGAAACCAAGAGACAGAGAGACAGAGAAACCAAGAGACAGAGAGAGACAGAGAAACCAGGAGACAGAGAGAGACAGAGAAACCAGGAGACAGAGAGAGACAGAGAAACCAGGAGACAGAGAGAGACAGAGAAACCAAGAGACAGAGAGACAGACAGAGAAACTAAGAGACAGAGACAGATAGACAGAGAAACCAAGAGACAGAGACAGATAGACAGAGAAACCAAGAGACAGAGAGACAGAGAAACCAAGAGACAGAGAGAGACAGAGAAACCAGGAGACAGAGAGAGACAGAGAAACCAAGAGACAGAGAGACAGACAGAGAAACTAAGAGACAGAGACAGATAGACAGAGAAACCAAGAGACAGAGAGACAGAGAAACCAAGAGACAGAGACAGATAGACAGAGAAACCAAGAGACAGAGAGACAGACAGAGAAACCAAGAGACAGAGAGACAGACAGAGAAACCAAGAGACAGAGAGACAGACAGAGAAACCAGGAGACAGAAAGACAGACAGAGAAACCAAGAGACAGAGAGACAGACAGAGAAACCAAGAGACAGAGAGACAGACAGAGAAACCAAGAGACAGAGAGACAGACAGAGAAACCAGGAGACAGAAAGACAGACAGAGAAACCAAGATACAGAGAGACAGACAGAGAAACCAAGAGACAGAGAGACAGAGAAACCAAGAGACAGAGAGACAGACAGAGAAACTAAGAGTCAGATAGACAGAGAAACCAAGAGACTCTCTGTCTGTTGTTTGTAATGTTATAATGCTATATGCGGATTTTTTATGTTATTGTTATAATGTTATATTCTACAATAACATTGGCATTATAATGTTATAAGCATATAGCATAATATAACATTATAACCTTATAACAATAGCATAAAAAATCCGCAAATAACATTATAACAGTATAACAATAACATAAAAAAATCCGCATATAACATTATAACATTATGACAATAACATAAAATCCACATATAACATTATAGCATTATAACAATAACATAAAAAATCCGCATAACATTATAACAGTAACATAAAAAATCCGCATATAACAATAACATAAAAAAATCCGCATATAACAATATAACATTATAGCATCATAACATTATAACAATATAACATTATAACATTATAACTATATAGCAATATAACATTATAGCATGGACGATTGTAAAGTTGACGAACCGAATGTTGTTCGAATCGTCTCACTTCCTCTCGCGACAGATTCATTCATTTCTGGCTGTGGTGCTAGAAAACCAAACAAATCGTTTTAAATACAATTTTATATTATAATCATAATTATAGCAATTGAAACTGCAATTGTAGCCGAACATTCATCTAGCGCCGCCATCAAAAGTCGCATCGCTGTCGACCTGCGTCAGCAAGCAAGAGGATTCCAACTGGGAAGGTGGGAATGCTGGTTGCTCGAGGCGAGGTAGCTGGGGGGTGGGAAGACAGTTTCAAGCTGATGGGTTAGGAAGACAACAGTTATAAGCTGAGCATAATAGTTTCCGGAGAATGGAAATTAATGAAATAGGATTGAAATGGAATTACGAAGGAGTCGAGTAGAGGCAGCGAACTAGTTGGCGAGCGAAAAAATTTCCAGGATCTTTAAAAAAAGAGAGGTCATATATAGATCTTAAATTGTTTGGAAGGTGTTTGGGGGGGGGGGTAGGTATGGTCCCTGATAGCAGTCAGCAGTTAGAAAAGAAAAAATCTGAAAGTATGAATGAAGCAAATGTCAAAAGATCAATGCAATAGTGTCATTTGGACCAACATTGGGCGAATTTTCTTGACTGGTCATTTGTTGGTGTGGTAATTTGTTGGTATTCATTCATTCATTCATTCATTCATTCATTCATTCATTCATTCATTCATTCATTCATTCATTCATTCATTCATTCATTCATTCAGAGCATCTATATAGCGCCCCTTCAAGAAACTACACATAGGCGCTCCCAGCCCAGCCACGACTAAAGAAAAAAGACTTGAGGGACTTGTAGAACTCCGCCGGATGAGCCACAATTAGAGAGCGAAGCGTAACCGGGAGGTCATTCCAGACTGTATATGCCCCACAACCGAAAAAGCACGGTGCTGCTTAATAGCCAAGCAAGCCCGCGGGATCAGGAGCTCACCCCGGCTGAAGAGCGATGCGCCCGACGCGCTGCAACGTCGGACACTGGGCGGCAAAGATCACACAAGTAAGATGCAGCGCAGCCAAGAAAACAGCGAGAGACCACCGCAGCGATGCGGTAGGAGATCCGCTGGGACATAGGCAGCCAGTGCAGCACATCACGCATAATAAAGGCAGACAGAGGCAAATTTAGGAAGCCGTCCAACAAGACGAGCAGCTGAGCGTAATACTCGTTATGATCATTTGTTGGTGTTGTGATTTGTTGGTGTGGTCATTTATTGATGCGGTCATTTGTTGGTGTGAGAATGTATTGGTGTGGCAATGCATTGTATTGGTCATTTGTTCTATTGGTCATTTGTTGGTCTATACACGTACGTTGTGTACAATTCCCGTAGGATCCTGTCCACGTGTTATTGCGACTGCAGTAGAGACGCCATCTGTCTTGCGAGTGGTGATGACATCCCAGAATGCCGTGTCCTTCCGCTGTTCTCTCAAACCACGAATGCAACGGAAGTGGAAAATCCGGACAACCGACAGCTGACAACAAGAACAACAACAACAACGGAAAGAGAAGCGATGATGCAACTGGTTGAGTGTGATGGCGATGCTTAGCAGAAGCAGCTGTACAAGTGAGAGACGGAGTGAGGGAGGGAAGGAGGAAGAGAAGGAGAGAAGAAGGGAGGGAGGGAGGGAGGAAGGGAAGAAGGGAGGAAGAAAGGATGAGTCTGCGGCGAGTAATATGGCAATGATGATGATGGTGGTGGTGGTGGTGGTGGTGGTGCATGGTGCATGGTGATGGTGGTAGTGGTGGTGGTTGTGGTGGTGGTGGTGGTGATGGTGGTGGTGATGGTGGTGACGATGATGATGAAAATTGTAATAAAGACGTTTTATATGGCACCGTGACACACCCAGGTCTTTACAGAGGTGCCTCATCATCATATCCCATTTCAAGCAGCATTGAATAATAAGTTTGCTCTGATTGATTATTTATCAGATATGATCCTCGAAGTGAACCTGTGAATTCGATGACGAATCTCTGCAGATCCTTTGGCGCCGATCCTGCTGTTAGCCAGACCCTGACGACGTTTGTTGTTGACAGATAGAGATGAGTGATCCGCATTTGTTCAGTCGATCCACAGATCGAAGATGGTTTCCCTGTCTCTCCATCCTGCAGCAAACCATATTGACGACAAATGTCCAGCTCCAGAAGCTGCAGCTGCTGCTGCTGCATCTCATGCGACGATGAAGACGACGGATGCTGATGCTGGTGGTGATGGTGATGCTGGGAGAGATGGATGCGCTGCTGCTGCTGCTGCTGCGGTGAGTGATGCTTGCGGTGGTGGGTTGTCTGCTTCTGCTGGACCCCTGCGAGGGCAAAGTCAAAGAGGGTGAGGTTGATTCGTTGCCCTGGTTGGGTTCTGATGACCCACGGATGGGTCGTTCCATCGCACGATGGAGTGTCCGTTGTTA
The DNA here is from genome assembly GCA_949752735.1 of Lumbricus terrestris. Lineage (NCBI taxonomy): Eukaryota > Metazoa > Annelida > Clitellata > Crassiclitellata > Lumbricidae > Lumbricus > Lumbricus terrestris. The sequence continues at coordinate 300,370 of OX457041.1, read as the reverse complement.
CGATGTTTGCAATGAATCCATGATTTGCTGAGGAGACGTTCAGTTCGTTGTGTATTTGACAGAATTCAGATGAAACCATCTCAACAGCGATGCATGCATAACTCGCTTCCATGTAGTTCTTTAGCTCCTTCAGACACGGTCGCGTGTTCTCGAACTGAGCGTCAGGGATTCGAATCTCGCAGATTCTTTTGCCCGAGCATCTTTGGTCGGCCATCAGCAGCAGATCTCTATGGCAACCGACGTACCCCAGCTCCATCTCGACGCATCTTCCGAGCCGCATCCGACCATAGACCACCTTCGTCATCACAATCACTTCGTTCGATTCACATTCTGCTCGGAAAACCTCCGTGTCACACAACTCACCTGTCGCTATTGTCTGCAGCTCTGCAATCAACAACGTCAAACGGATCGGCAATCACCTTCGTGGCAGACAACGAGGTAGACAGGCAGGGGGAGATAGGCAGAGAGGTAGGTATGGAGGTAGACATGGGGGTAAGTATGGAGGTAGGCAGATAGGGAGGGAGGTAGCCAGGGAGGTAGGTATGGAGGTATGTATGGAGGTAGGTATGCAGGAAGGTAGGGAGGCAGGCATGGACCATGATAATAATATTCGTTTACGGTTTATTCAAATTCAATCTGACACACCGCAGAACGATTACAGGTACAAGGTTATACGAAATACGGCCAGCTTCGCACGACACGCAGGTAGGCTACAACAGGTTCGGTAACTTAACACTAATGGCCTAAGTGTTGGAACGCTCCTGATCGGCCAAGCCAGGAGTGGGAGGGGCGATCTTATTTTCAACAGACCCAAGTCAAACTAACAGAAAATTCAAATAAATTTTTGCCCTGAGCGAGGCTTGAACCCGGGTCGCGATAATGACTCTCAGTTTATCGGCCAACGCTCTCTCCACTGAGCTACGGACCCCCCCAAATGGAGATGGAGATAGTCAAGGAGGTAAGCATGGAGGTAGGCAGGTAGGTAGGCAGGTAGGTAGGCAGATAGTCAGAGAGGTAGGCAGGGAAGTAAGTAGTGTGGTACAGGCAGGGATATAGAAAGTAAATTGGCAGGGAGGCAGAGAGGCAGATCCATTTGGTGGCTGTGGACAGAAATCAGCGCAAAATGTTGTGTTTGAAAAGATGCTGCAGAGAGTTTTGTTGATCTTTTGGATGGACATCAATAGCAAATGAAGGACGATTTGAAAACAGACACCAACGACGACGATGAGAGAGAGAGTGAGAAAGAGAGAGACAGAGACAGAGACAGAGAGACAAAGAGACAGAGAGAGAGGGGGAGAGAGGCAGACAGACAGACAAACAAACAGAGAGACACAGAGGGATAAAGAGAGAGAAGAGAGAGAGAGAGAGAGAAGAGAGAGAGAAATATATTAAAATATAGATGACGAGGGAGATTGCAAGAGACAGAGACAGAATGGCAAAAAGAAGGGACAGACAGACAGACAGACAGACAGACAGACAGACAGACAGACAGGCAGACAGACAGACAGACAGACAGACAGATAAGGCTTAGTAGAGATTTAGTTTGCGTCCACTTTTCTTGCACATAATCGAGGAACTCTGCCTATGTGTGTGTGTGTGTGTGTGTGCGTGTGCGTGTGCGTGTGTGTGTGTGTGTGTGCGTGTGTGTGTGTGTGTGCGTGTGTGTGTGTGTGTGTGTGTGTGTGTGTGTGTGTGTGTGTGTGTGTGTGTGTGTGTGTGTGTGTGTGTGTGTGCGTGCGTGCATGCGAACGGTTACCAAGACGACTGGCGCCACATTCGTCTCGTAGCAGCGACTGCTGCACACTACTACATTGAAGGCGTGGCGGGCAATGTCGCTATCCGGTATTATCGGTCATAAGCTATCGACGACAGGAATTGCATCGGACAAAGCATGAAAAATAGACGCATTAAACGAAGACGACGACGACGAAGGATGAGGAACAGGAGGAGGAGGAAAAGGAGGAGTAGGAAAAGAAGGAGGAGGAGAAGGAGGACGACGACGAAGGATGAGGAAGAGGAAGATGAGAAGGAGGAGGAAGAAGAGGAGGAGAAGGAAAAGGAGGAGGAGGAAAAGGAGGAGGAGGCCGTGGAAGAGGAGAAAGGAGGAGCAAGAGGCAGACATCCGTTCGTTGATGAAGAAGAAGAAGAAGAAGAAGAAGAATGAGGAGAAGGAGGAGGAGGAGGAGGAGGAGGAGGAGTAAGAAGAAGAAGACGAGGAGGAGGAAAAAAGTGAAATTTATCGCAGCAATAAGTGGATGAAATTAGGCGACGACGCCGATGCAATCGACATTGGTGAGAATGAGTTGACCACCGACACCGACGCCAGAGGGTGACGAGGAGGAGTTTGGGAAGAGGACGAGAAGGAGGAGGAGGAGCAGGAGGAGGAGCAGGAAAAGGAGGAGCAAGAGGAGGAGGATGGGAGAAGCAGGAGCAGGAGGATAAGGGTGGGAGGAGGAAGAGCGGGAGGAAGAGGAGGAGGATGGGAGGAGTAGAAGCAGGAGGAGGAGGATGGGAGGAGGAGAAGCGGAGGAGGAGGATGGGAGAAGGAGAAGCGGGAGGTGGAGAAAAAAGCGGAGGAGGAGCAGGAGGAGGAGTAGGAGGAGGAGTAGGAGGAGGAAAATGGGAGGAGGAGCTGGAGGAGGAGTAAAATGGGAGGAGGAGCAGATTGAGGAGAATGGGAGGAGGATGAGAGGAGGAGGAAGGGAGGAAGGAGGATGAAAGGAGGATGGGAGGAGGAGAAGGAAAAGAAGGAGAGCAAGGAAGAGAAGAAGGAGGAGCGTTCGGCCGAAGACGATGGTTGAGCGCCGAGGCAGGAAACACTTGGCCTCACTTCTTCACCGAAGATAGATGGCGATGACGACGACGACGATGATGACGACGACGACGATGATGATGACGACGACGACGATGATGACGGCGATGATGATGACGACGACGACGATGATGACGACGACGACGACGCCATTATAATAGGATGGTGACGAGTTTTTTG